>JAHWFO010032573.1:234341-273748 GCA_023313115.1 Rhysida immarginata
GTTCATCGCACTATAATAAATAGAACATAGCAATTAACATTAATAGAAAGCACTTGACACCTTTATGAATAATTGCTTAACTTTAACCTAATAAAGAGAATTTTATGACCAAGGGTAGGTTTCCGTAAAACACTATGCTATATAAGCGAAACCGGACCCGTAATTTACGTAAGCACGAAGACCACAGGGCCAAGCCCCTCTAAACCTCGTGCAGCCATTAAGCTCACGACGATAAAAGTCGCTGAACACTGAGCCTAATTCATGACAGCCACAGCTCACTAATATTAAAGTACTCACAAAAGTTGTAGGCGAAACCGCTAACGTTTTCACTAGCAGGCAGGACTGGATACGGGCGTTCCTATTCGAGCCGACGAAACCACTGCTCGTTTCCTGCCGCTCCGTTGCAGAATTCTCCGCCCTGAAGGCTTGCCGGCACGGCTCCAACGCTGTCGCAGTAACCGATACATCAGTCGGCGAGCCGCTTCCTCGTCGCCATACAAACCGTCTCGGCTTTCTCCACTCGCCTTCACCATGTAAAGCCCATTCCGCTTCACACCTTCGCTCAGGTACTTTTTCCGTGTGTCTCCGTTGCAAACACCAAACTCACTTAAACTCTCACTCTCTCGTTCCCGCTTCGCACTTTCAAACCTCTCGCCCGACTACGATCTTCGTTCCCATTCGCTGTCTTCTTTGACTCATATGACGACACTGTTTGCTCCGCTCCGCCCCCGTCTTCGAACGATAGAAGTATCGAGAGCGAAACCCCGAGCGAGTGTCGCCTAAATTCGAACTCCGTGACATAAGGTCATTTTTCATAGTCGTTAGCGCATTAGTTACGGCTAGTTTAGTCTCTCCCTTTTTCTTTCCTAATTCTAGTTATCAACGGCTACAAGCTGAAACCCAAACAAACGCTTTTGCGTCGCCGTTTGTTAACGCTGCAGCGGGCGTGGCAGCGAGTCCTCATCTCGGAATTTTCTGGCCGTGAAACAAACGTCTGGTTTCTTCTCTCCGTCACTTGGCTCCTTGTCGCACCGCTGTTTAGTAAAATAGGAGTATTTACCTGTAAAGGATTCTTACTCTTGTAATTAATAATTTCGTCCAGACTGCGTCTGGCATCGTCCCGTTCTGGGATTGTGTCGGCCAATTATAGTGTTAGCTATAAGCAGGAGAAGTCTGCTGCTCCAACACAGCAGCGAAATTTGCTCCACCCTAAGGGGGGGCTAGCGGATTTGGCTTTACTGAATTAGTTGCCTTTTCTTATCTAATTCTTTTATTTATTTGTAAGGTATGAACTTTATCAACAATCCAATATCAGAAATTATGGCTCTACTTCACACAAAGTCAAGCAGCGGTGTTTCATGAAGCAGTGCTTAAACTAGAGGGTCAGTCTGTCACAATGATCAAGGCATCTTTGTACTTAAAAGAATTAAAAGATAAAATGAGCCAAAGTAAAGAGTCAAATTTTCTTTCATTAGCTGTACGAAGTATGCTTACAAAATTAGAGGAGGAAGGTCTTACTACATCTTCATCATGTTTAAAGTATGTACAGTCATTTTATTCTACTTGCATAGAATACTTGGAATTATGGCGTTCTCAATTTAAAAAGGCTTCGGTGTTAAATTGGGTCACTTTACGTTCTGTTCCTGCGTGAGAAAATACGAGAGTTGGGGCATAAGTCATGGCAACTATTTTTTTTCTTCTAGATATGTGAGTGGATCTCAAACGTTTATGTGTCGTGTGGAAGTTCTGCAGGCATAGTGTGTATGCAGAACAACAGATGGCTCTGTGATAGCTGGTAGTAGCGCAGCGAGGGCTGTGAAATCAGTCAGTTGGTGAGTGTCGTGCGAGATGGAAGTAACCCGTGTTGAGCAGCGCGCTTACATCAAAATAGCCGTTCTCCGAGGGAGAAATGCGATGGAATGTCACAGTAAATTAGTGGAAGCCTTTGTGAATAATGCCCTACCATACCGTATAGTAGCACGGTGGGTAGGAAAGTTTCAGCAAGGACGTGTGTCAACCAGTGATGAGCAACCCTGAAGGCCATATTGCCCTGTATACTACCGTAATAAATTAGTGTGTTACGATATTTCAGTGCTATTCATTGTCCACACATGTAGTTAACACCTTGTCCTTTCGTCTGTATATGTCACATTTTCCAACCGGACTGGTATCTTCAAGAAAAAAAATAGTTGCCATGACTTTTGCCCCAACCCTCGTATTCAAAAAATCTCTTGAATTTTACGCTGACATAACCCACATGACTATTAATGAAACGCAGCTTTTCGATGAAGCAGTTCTTGTTTGTCAATATGCAAATGAAGAAAAATTACAGAATGGAACTCAAAGAAGAAACGAGCAAACTTACGACGGGTTGAGATGTTTACACATTTTTTACGCAATAATGTTGTTGTGACTGTAATTCCCACTCTTGTTGAGTTTGGTTTAGTTTTACCTGCAATAAATAATCCAACTGAGCGTGCTTTCTCTTTTGTGAATAATATATGGACAGATGACAAATCTCAGTTGAGTGTTAAAACACTCAAAGCAACGTTCATTACCAAGTATAATTTAAACTATACATGCTCTGAGTTTTATGAGGTTCTTTTAAGTAATATCTTTTTTTAAATAAAAAATATAAGTAAAAGCAGGGTGGCTTAATTTTAACCAAGCAATTTTTTTAATCATTTATTTAAATCTTTTTTTATTGATATACAATGATGTAATTTTATTGACAATATGATTTTTTATGAACAACTTCTTTTTAAATATCTTTCTTTCTCTAAAGTCTGATGTGGCCAGAGACTGGATATAGTACACGAGGCGGAACTGACAACAATTGTTCACTCCGCTTTGTTAACATACTTGGCGTGCCACTGCGGAAGCGGAGCTTACAACAGTTGTTCACTCTTATTTTTTTTACAGTTCAGATCGTGTTCCAAGCAAGAAAAACTATTCTCTAATAATATTAACAGTTATATTTATAACTGTGTATTCCGTGAAATTTTGTAAGATAATTAGCATGTATCTATTTGTAAATTAACATTGACATACATTTTTAAGGTAAATGAAATGATGCTTAATGTAAGCATCGGCCTCGGTGGCTCAGTGGTTGCATGATCGCCTATGATGCCCGAGGACGCGGATTCGACCCCGGCCGAGGACGACGAGGATTTTTTCAGGGGGAAAATCCTGAGATCACGCACTTCCTTCGGAAGGGAAGTAAAGCCGTTGGTCCCGTATAGTCGTTTGCCAGCTGCACGTTAAAGAACCCTTGCGAGGCAAAATTTCGGCCTCTATAACGCCATCCTGAAGTGACCATGGCAGTTGAAAAGGACGATAATACCAAAAAAAAAACAAACGAATTAAATGTAGAATACACTGCAGAAAACAAATATAGGTAGAGGATCGTCTACAAAGGCCTCTGTGAAATTTCTAGAGTGAGGAAACTCCCATAGGCCTAGAAAATCGAGTTTGAAATTTACTGTAACCACACATAGGAAAAAAAACACATTGTTAGGTAGCGGCGCAGTAGTGTACTGGTTAACCTGTTTGCTGAAATGCTCCCATTTTTTTGCTGTTCGAATCCCTCCTTGTTCTGACATTTTTATAATATTGTGTTAAATTTATTAAATTTGCTTGTTGTCATAGCAACAGGAATGTTTTTTTCGAAATAAACATTTATTTATGAATAAATAGTTTAATACCTTACGGTAACCCGAAAGTCCCTGGTTCGAGTCCAGGCCGTGGAATTTTCTTTACAATTTTTCAGAATTTATTCTTTAATATCGGAGATAGTGGCGTGAAAAAATCCTCCAAAGACCATTTTCTAATTATTATTAAAGATTTATTTGTTTTGTTTTGGCAAAACATTCTGTTTGTTAATTCATATTCAACGCTTCTTCTTGACAGTCGAATTTGTAGGATCATATTTATATTTTTACAATCATATTTGTGTTTGTCATTCGAAATTCAACAGCAATTATCATCATTAGTCTTTTTTGATATTCATATTTTTGATATTCATATTCATAATATTCATAATCATTTAATATAAAACCACATTATTTTCAAAACATATTTTAAATTTGTGCTTGTCATTCGAAATTGAACAGCAATCTCATTATCAATTCATTAATATCTTATTGAAATACCGGGTGGGCAAGAAATAACGTGAGGTGTTCAGATCTCGCTAGCGGGAATTCTATTAGGCCAAATGCAGTACATTTTGGGTGTATATACTTAGTGGAACATGCAGTTTCGATTTCTGCAAAAAAAAAAAAAAAGTACCAAGAGTCGCCATAGGGGGCGCTTATTTCAAGAAAACAATAAATACATTTGCATAAGCGCGTTCCCTGTTGAACAATCATGACAATAAAAGGCAAGGCCGAGGATTTCCCATCATTCACGAACGAATGGCCTGACGATGACGCTTACTCTGCCTGACCGGGCGTTATTAGTCAAGTTGTTTTATCAGAAGAGCGACAATGCAAGTGCTGCCCTTCGTGAATTCCGGCGATTGAAAACGTTACGAAGAGGACCGATGAGCATAACTAACTCACGGAAAATGATTGAACTATTTGAATCTACCGGAACTCTAGGAGTGCAACCAGGCCGGGGACGCAAACGAATCAGGCAGCAACACGTTGAAGAAGTTGCAACTGTTGTTGTGGAACAGGAGATGACTACTGTGCAGGGTACCAGCAGTGCACACGCAATAGCACGCCAAACAGATATCCCATATTCGACGGTGAGGAAAATATTGCATAAGATATTGACATTTTATCTCTATAAACTCACACTTGTTCAACAATTGCTTCCTGGAGATGAACGTACCCGAACTGACTTTTCGTTGAGATTTTTAGCACGTATGGAAGTGGATGATGCATGGCCATGGCAAATTTTATGGAGTGATGAGGCACATTTTTATTTGAATGGTGATATCAATACCTACAACTGCCGTATTTGGGCTGCATCAAATCCACAAGTGTGTCTGCCAACTCCTATGCATTCACCGAAACTAACAGTATGGTGCGGCTTTACTGCTTCTTTCATCATCGGCCCGTACTTTTTGGAAGAAATCCGTCCCCGTGGACCGGTGACTTGTTCCATCAATTCTGCCAGGTATGCCGATATGCTTGAGAATTTTGTGATACCACGATTGCAGGAAAATGGTTGTCTGGATTCTACCATTTTTATGCAGGATGGTACGCCACCGCACATCGGATGTCAGGTGCAGCAGATCTTGCGAGAACGTTTTTCAGACAACAGAATAATTAGTCGTGCATTTCCCATGGTATGGCCACCCAGGTCGCCTGATCTCAACCCTTGTGATTTTTCGTTATGGGGATATTTGAAAAGCCTTGTGTATCAAGAACATGTTCCTGACCTCTCAACCTTAAAGGATCAAATAACGTTACATATCAGACTAATTAATGCAGATATGCTGCGAGCTGCCGTAGAAAATGTCGTGTACCGCATGCAGCTATTGGAACAGCACACTGGTGGTCATATTGAAACACATTTGTAATTAAAAATAAAACATTGTTTATTGTTATTACTAAAGTTGGTTTTACGGTATTTGTTCATTTGACAATTAGATATTCATTGTTTTCTTGAAATAAGCGCCCCCTATGGCGACTTTTGGTACTTTTTTTTTTGAAGAAATCGAAACTGCATGTTCCACTAAGTATATACACCAAAATGTACTGCATTTTGCCTAATAGAATTCCCGCTAGCGAGCTCTGAACACCTCACGTTATTTCTTGCCCACCCGGTATAATTGTTTTTATTATCATCTTACAAAAATTTGATCATCAATTAATTATCAATTAAATTAGTTACTTAAATTGCATCATTTACCACAGAATATGTAAGTAAATTTGAATTATAATTATATGAGGCATTGAGCGCAATAGTGGCCCAACCAACAATAATGTTGAAAAAGAGTAACATGTGGAAATAACTTGCTGATAGATTGCTGATAGATTGCTTTTTACAGTGCCATTGTGGCCCATACATAGTTTGGTGTGCGTACCAACAGAGGTCGCTAAATTCCATTTTGCATACATAATAGGGAAGAATTCTGTGGATTTTCTCAGAACATATTTTTTTCGGCTTGGGCCACTTTTGCGCTCAACGCCTCATATAATGTAGCGTGTTTAATATTCGTATTGTTTTTATTATTTACCAATAAATTTTCTATCATCTCATTTAATCCAATTTAAATTCATCAACAATCATCATGTCAAATGTACGTGCATTGCGTATCATCAGCCAACTATCTGTTATGTATAATCATAACCCGAATGATGATTATGGTCAGATGAATTGTGAAGAACAGCAACTTGTGATTTTTATACAATCATTAATCATAGACCTAAAATATGGACTATTGAAACTTGAAGAGGAAGAAGCATTTCATGTCGAAGACGATCAGGAAACATGTCTTGAAGCAGAAGAAGCAGAAAATGATCCATTGTATGATCCAGAAGAAGATTACATACCTCATGAAAAAAAAGGAATTGCTGCAACTTATTCTGATAAAAAATTCATGAAATTTATAATTATTATTGTGATGTTAGTAATATATCCTTTGTTGGGATGCAACTTTAAATAATAATAATAATAATAATAATAATAATAATAATAATAATAATAATAATAATTATTATTATTATTATTATAACCCTCGTGTGCTCCTACCGTACGTCTGCTTCGTGCGAGGGGGGCAACATCTTAGAGAGATGGCCCTGGTTAACAGGCCTGATCTACTCTACCCTTAGATTAATCTTGAGGGTCCAGATGACCCAGTAGGGCTGATGAGCTGATACATCAACCAAGGGCCTGCTGATGATGGAGATAGCTAAGAGGACCAGCTATTTATTGGTGATCACTATGATTAGTGCTAGGGCGTTATCTGATACTGGCTCGGACGTCACCCGGGTTACTAAGGTCCGCGCTCGTGGGTTAGGCAGAGGCACACGTTCGAAAAATATGCCACAATCGCCCAGGGTCACTGGTGTAGAAAGCAGCACCAACCCCTGTTCGGCTACTGCAATGCCACAACCTGTCCCTAGTGTTTCAAGAGCTTCTTTGACCTCGACCATTAAGGCAGGCAAGCCACGCCAACGCATGAAATGGACCAATGACATAAACCATTTTATCATGCGAGCCTACTACGCAGTCACTAAATTGGAAACTGACACTACAGCTTACAGACAACGCTTATATAACACTTTCAAGGAGACATATCCTCACATCATAGTCACTGAACAATTTAATACCCTTACCCACGCTACAGAAAATACAGCAAAAAGTTGCACAACAGCTACAAGAACACGAGCCATCTACACAAACCGACACTCAACACACAGATTCAAACACTAACATTGACATCACTAATGAACTTGTAGTACACACTCAACAATGAACTTTACCATGATATTCATCCACAACACAACATGAATACCAAACTTATTGAAACATTAAATGACACCCTACAAAGATACCATACAGTTTACATGGGAACAGATCCAACACAAAGACCAGGTACACCTAAAATAAACATAAACAGCAAAACAGGGGAAATTTGATATTACATGAACACATATATCTTACCACAGTACATTGAAGAAAATCTATCTTTAAAATACATACACCTACTTATTTACACTGGGGCTCTTACAGTTATATCCACACTGGGTAGGAAACCAATCCATAAACACACACAAAAATTATACACCCAACAAAAACCTAAATGGCAAAATCGGATTGAGTCTGAGAGTGACGAAATCCGCAAGCAGTTAGGTAGACTTACACAGTACACTAAAACAACACTTCATCAAAGCAGAACAAACGCCTCAGACAGTTATTTAAGAAGATTAAAACACACACCAGACATGAGCAGAACAATCAACAGATTACAGAATATAAGGACACAGTAAAACAAAAGTTAGCTACAAAAACACAACGCCTGAAGAGATACAAAACATGCACTCAGCGCAAACAGCAGAAAAAGTTATTCGCAAAGAATGAGAAGACATTCTATAAGCAGTTAAATCCAGATTGTACACAGACACAAAACACTGGTCTGCCAACACAAACAGCACTCCAACATTATTGGTCACCCCATTTGGTCTGTTTCAGTTGAACATAATAGGGAAGCTAGCTGGATCAGGGAAGGGGAGCAATTAGCATCAACATTATCAAACATGCCTTATACTGATATAACAGCAGATGAACTCTCACAAGTCATTAAACTTACTCACAATTGGAAGGCTCCAGGTGTAGATAGGATTCAGAACTTCTGGTATAAGCGCTTCACCTGTTTGCATCTGATCCTTGCAAAACAAATCTCCAACACTTTGCAAACAGCACAAACATTTCCTCACACAAGGAATAACATACATGGTACCAAAGTCACATAACATTACAGATCTCACATAATATAGACCTATCATATGCCTGCCTACACTTTACAAAATAATAACTACCTATATCGCAAACGAAATTTATACACACACAGACACAAACAACATTCTCACTGAGCAACAAACGGGATGCCGTTGAATCAAATGGGTTGTAAGGAGCAACTCCTGATAGAAGTGTGGTCCTCCGGCAAACACACAATAAACATCGACACCTCCATGCAACCTACCTTGATTACAAAAAGGCCTTTGATAGCGTCTCACACTCATGGCTTTTATATACACTACGATTATATAAAATAAATCCTACACTTATCAAATTTTTACAAAGTACAATGCTGCATTGGAGAACTACAAACCGACACTCAAAAGTGAAACCATCACGACTGACAAAATACAGATAAACCGGGGCATCTTAAAGGGTGACTCACTGAGCCCACTCTGGTTTTGTCTTGCACTAAATGCACTTTCCAACAGACTAAACAGCACAACTTACGGCTACACAATTAAACATAATAAAAGCTGCCACTACACGCTTTCACACTTACTCTACATGGACGGCACGAAAATCTACGCCTCCACACAAACACAATTGCACCAATTACTTGACATTACACAAACTTTTTCAAAAGACATACACATGCAATTTGGGTTGGACAAATGCAAAACCATTCACATTGAAAATGGAATACTCAGGGAAGGGGGCTTCACATTAGATGAACCAGATCACATTACTGCTATGGAAAATGACGAATTTTACAAATATCTAGGATTTAAGCAAGCCAAGCTTCTGGAGCATAAACACAAAGAATACACTCACTAAACAATATCTTCATAGGCTAGAGACAATACTTAAGACTCATTTAAATTCCAGAAATTTAATCAAGGCCATCAATATTTATCCCACGCCAATACTCTCCTACTCCTTTGGAGTCATACAGGACTTGAAAGGAAATAACGTAAACTGCTTACAAAGCACAGTAAGAACCATCCACACACAGCTATTGAAAGACTCACCCTGCCTCGTTCAGAGGGAGGCAGAGGTCTTATTGACATAATGGATCTACAGACTCAGTCACTCAGAGAATTCTTTTACTCTAAACAAAACACATCACCATTACACAAAGCAGTCTGCACGGCTGATACAAAATACACACCTTTGAATCTGAACAGCGTGCAGAACACCCATAACATTCTTACAACATGCACTAAACTTCAATCATGGCTCGGAAAGCAACTCCACGGTAGACATCCTTCTGACCTCAACCAGCCACACGTCGACAAAAAAGCGTCGAACTTTTGGTTGAGTGAAGGGAGACTCTTTGGGGAAACTGAAGGAACTATGATTGCCATACAAGACCAGGTTATTAACACTAAAAGCTACATAAAAAATTATCAAAGATTCGACTGATGGGTCTTGCAGGAAATGCCATATCGCAGAGGAAACCATCCAACATGTCATATCCTGTTGCAAAATATTCACGCAGACAGATTATTTAGACAGACATAACCAGGTAGTCAACATCAACATCTAGCTAAGATACACAAGATAAGGGACATTCACACTCCGTACTATAAATATATCCCCGACACTGTCTTAGAGAACACCACACAAACTATAATTTGACAGAACTATAATCACTGACAAAACTATCCCTCATAACAGACAAGATATTACACTAGTAGATAAGCAAAACAAAGTGACCTACATAATTGATATCTCCATCCCCAACACACACAATTTACAAAAGACATACACTGACAAAATCACTAAATATATGGATCTTGCACACAAAATAAAACGCCTTTGGAGTGTTAACAGAGTACACATTGTTCCTATCGTTCTTATTGCCACTGGGGTTATTCCACACAAGCTACACAAAAGCCTGTCAACACTAAATTTAAACCCACACTTATACAAAACCTTAGAGAAATCCACAATTCTAAACACCTGTCACATAGTAAAGAAATTCCTACACCCAAACATCAATACTCCTACGAGTGCGTAACTTTCCCTCCCTTGCATTTGAGTCCCTTGGGCTTGACCCTCTTTTGGATCAGACTCTGGGATTGGCTTCCGGACTTGATCCGAGTTTGGCTTTCCCAAACAATGATAACAATAATAATAATAATAATAATTCCAAATTGTACTGAAATAACAGAACAGCTGGTCCGTATGAAACTTAGATGCATAGACCCGACATCGTCGCGACAGTCTTTACTTAAAATTGTGGGAATTTGTCGACGTCCTGTCTAAAAACTCGGTGCGGGGAAAGGTGGTGGGATGGATGAACGTCATTGAGTTCTAGAACATAATCATTTTTAAACAATTTTAAACTGAACATAATCATTTTATTATATATGAAGACAAAAATTCCAACTACATATTCATTTCGATTTTTTTCAACAAAAGCCATCTCGAGATACACGCGCATTACCACAACAATTAGAAAATTAACGATTAACTACAACAATATATAATTAATGAATATTATGTGCTTTGTATTGCCACTATGCATTATTCAATTAATTGAATATTTATTGAACTTATTTATTATCTCAATATTCGACAATCCCAACAATTCCCCCCTTTCGCACATGGAGATACAATTAGTAATAGCTAATGTTTAAATTCTTTAAATGATTAATCATTACAGTTGAACTAACGTCTTTAGTCATAACGTCTGCAACAAGTTCTTCTGATCCAATATAATTTATCTGAATTTCTCCAATTTCTCGGTCGTCTTTCACAAAATGAAACTTCCTTCCAATGTGTTTATTTCTGCTGCTGATCTTGGGATTCTTAACCCAGTCGATGACCGCTTGATTATCTGTACAAGTTTGAATTGGCTGCTCGACAATTTCGTTAAGATCGAGGTCTTCAAGCAATTTAATTATCCACTTCCCTTCACATACAGCATCGCAAAAACTTAACAATTCTGCTTCCATCGTTGATAATGAAACCAATTTTTGCTTAGCTGATCTCCAACTGATCAAAGTAGTTCCAATACAAATCATATATGCACCAAAGGATTTTGCGTCTTTAGTTGTGCACCAACTTGCATCAGAATAAATATGTAGTCTTCCAGGTGTCTTATCAATGGATAATGTTAAATTTTTAGTATGTTGCAGGTATCGGAATATTCTCTTCAAAGCCTATAGATGAATTTCTCTCGGATCCTTAGAATACTGCGACAATTTACTGAGTGAATATGACAAATCAGGTCGTGTACCTGTTACTAAATATGTAATGCTTCCAATCAATTCTTGATAAACTGTGATATCCACTTTTCTATAATTATCATATTCATCCAATTTTGTTCCGATAACTCCAGGGGTTTTAACTGGTTTACAGTTTTCCATATCGTATTTTTGAAGAATTTCTTGAATATATTTTTTTTGACTTAACTTAAAACCGTCGTTATTCTTTTCTATCTCTATGCCTAGAAATTTCACATTTCCCGTGAGCCTTTTGATTTTTATTTCTCTATTCAAAAGTGATATTAACTTCTCTGCTTCTTTGGCAGTTTCTCCAACAACTACACAATCATCCACATAGACTCCTATAATAATTATTTTGTTATCAAATTTTCCTGTGAACACACATGGATCGGCAGTCGTTGGCTCCAAACCAATTTCTTTAATATGCTCCTCAATTTAAAAAACCAACATCTTCCAGCATCCGGTAATCCATAGACGTTACCTGATATTTTTAATACTTTGCTTGGGCTTAATTTTAAATGTCCTGGGGGTTCCATGAAGATGCATCTGTTTAGTCTGGCATTTAGGTACGCAGTCTCCACATCAATGAATTTCACATCATAATCTTTAACTGCTGCCATTTTCAGTAGTATTCGGAACGATTCAGGTTTCATTACCGGACTGAAAGAATCCTCATAATCTCTACCCATCTGTTGATGCGAACCATTGGCTACTAGTCGGGCTTTGTATCTCACTTCTTGGTTGTCATTCTTTATCGAAAATATCCACTTACTTTTTATAACATCCATATCTTTTCTTCTATCAACAATTTCCCACACATTGTGGTTCTCAAGAGATTTCAGTTCTTTGTTAACAGCTTCCGTCCATTTATTCTTGTTTTTCGAGATAAGTACCTCCTTATAATTTTTCGGAATGGATTCTTCTACTGCATTATTAGCAGCAAACTTTGGATTGGGTTTTCTTTCCCGTGACGATCTTCTTACGTTTTGCTCTCTAAGGCTTCTTTCGTTTTCCTCTCTATCCTGTTTATGTTTTTCTAACAACATTTCCTTCGTCACTCCTCTCTTTCTTCCTCTCTTACCTCTAGCGATGACATCATCTTGACTTGGACTTATGTCGCTTTGGCTTTCATTTCGTGAACTGGTTCTCACTTCACTTGAAATATCTTTTTCTTCATGATCATCTTCCAAATTTGTTATGGTTTTGGATTCAGCCTCTGTAGCTTCGCCAGATGCAATCGGTAAATAATCTAACTCAATCTCGTTATCTTCATCATCATCATTAAATTCAATTCCGTTTGAATATCCTTTCTCGTCTTCCATAAATAATACATCTCTGCTTTCCAGAATCTTCTGCTGATCTACGTCATATACTCTGTATGCTTTCCTTTCATGTGAATAGCCAATGAATACACACGGTTTTCCTCTTTCGTCTAATTTACTTCGTATTCGTCCAACTACTCGATAAAATGCTTTACAGCCAAATACTTTCAAGTATCGAATGGATGGTTTTCTTCGTTTCCAGATCTCCATAGGTGTCTTTTCTCTTTTCTTATTGGGGGTGATATTATGCAAATAGGCTGCAGTTAACGCTGCTTCCGCCCAAAATTTCTTTGGCAATCCACCTTCTATCAACAAGCATCTGGCTGTAGATAATATCGTTCTATTGGATCTTTCCGCAATTCCGTTGCTTTGTGGTGAATAAGTAGTGGTCTTCTCCGACTTTATACCTTTTTGACGATAATATGTCGCTAAAATATCATTGCAGAATTCGGCTCCATTGTCTGTTCTTATTGCTTTAACTTTCAATCCCGTCTCAACTTCTCTTCTTTCTACGATAGCTTTTATCTTCTCAGGGACGTCTGACTTGCATTTTACAAAATCTACTAAATACCTTCTGCTAAACTCATCAACAATTGTCAACATGTATTTACTCCCGCCAAGTGATTCCGGATTAAAAGGACCACAAAGATCGATATGTAATCGTTCCAGTATCCTAGATACAGTCGACTCTTTAACTTCTATAAATGGAGTTCTTGTTAGTTTAGCTCTTGCACAAATCTCACACTTTCCTTCTTTTCAGTGTAAATTGTTCAAGCCTATTACGAGCTGCTTACTGAACATGAGATTTAGATAATTATGGTTAACATGCCCCAATCTTTTATGCCACAGCATTCTGTTAGATTCTTTAGTCTTTAAGCACGATTCCATTTCTAGTTCATTTCTTACTTTATTAGGTGTTAAATCGATAATGACAGCATTGTCTTCTATTTTACCTTCAGCTATCAAAGCTCTAGTGTTCTCTATAATTCTGGCTCCGTCTTCATTTAGGATGACCTCTTTTCCATTACTCACAAGCTTTGGCACGGACAGCAAGTTACATCGCAAGTCGGGAACGTACAATACTTCATTTAATTTTAATTTCACATGAGTGTTTTCATTAATCTCTGTAACTGCTTTCACTATTCCTCTAGCTTCCACTCGAATAGTTCGTTTATCCTCAGCCGTTGCGATTGTAATATCTTCTACCATCATATCGCTGAACAAATCCTTTCGAGACGTCATGTGGGAAGAACATGCAGAATCCAACATCCAAATGGTGTCTTCATTCTCTTCGAGATTTTCGTTTTTCAGTGCTGCCCAGCTCCACATTGCCTTTTCTTCTATTGTGCTTGAGTACTCATTGTAATTCCTTTTACTTCCATTATATCTTCGATGCCTGTCTTGTCTGTTGCCATCATAATAATCCTCTCTATGACGATTAGTTTTTGAACTTCTGTCACCTTGTCTCCTTTCATCATACGTGTTGTTTTTCTTTTTCTTAAACCAACAGGTTCGGGACAAATGACCGATTTTTCCGCAAGTATGACATCTGATCTTTTTGTGTGATTCTCTTACCTGGTAAGCTTTTACATCCATTTCTTTCGTGTCATATTTTCTCTCAAAACGAAGTAAAGTCTCTCGCATTACGTCGTATGTGATGCTAGGGTTGGAAAAAATAGCCATTGCTGCCTCACTGTATTTCTTGGGTAGGCCTTCTATGATGTAACCAATCAGCTCATTTTCATCAATTTTGCCACCAACTTCTTGAATTTCACTTGATATCATTTGAGCTCTCGATAAATATTCGTCAATTGATTCACGCTCTGATTTCTCCATTCGGGCGAGTTCAATTTTCAGCTGTGTTCTGCGATGGGTTTCCACATCTTCGTGTCTCTTTTTCAACTTTTCCCATAGCTCCTTCGCATTTGAAATGCCCTTTACAGTCATTGCTTCGACATTCGAAAGAGATAAAATGATAATTGCGTAGACTTCTTCATTTTTCCTGTTCCATTCATTCCAAATAGTTTCTTTTCCATCGGATTCTCCTCTTGGGGGCTCTTCTTGTTTCAGAATATCATGGAGGTGTTTTCTTTTAGATATGCAATGATTTTCATGCTCCAGACGCCATAGTTCTTGGTCGTCAGCGGTTCTATGCGAGCATATCCAAATGCCTCCGTCATCTTTCATCAAGTGAATAGTTCTCTTCTAATTACTCACAGCACTGCAGCTAGATATTCAGGCTTATCCAGGGAACTTCTGGAACCAGGTAACCACGCTCTGCTATCAGTTGTTGTGCGTGGGCTCATTAAGTTTAAACACTTTTAAACTGAACATAATCATTTTATTATATATGAAGACAAAAATTCCAACTACATATTCATTTCGATTTTTTCAACAAAAGCTATCTCGAGATACACGCGCATTACCACAACAATTAGAAAATTAACGATTAACTACAACAATGATTGCTGATCCCTGCCTTGTGTTGGTGCATTGCGTGTTGAAACCATTGTTGATACCTATTACTCAGAAAAGTCATATTTAGATATTATTTCTTGTAATTTGTCAGTTTAAAAGCCTTTTGAATTTTATCAACAATGGCATCGATGATTTTTATTGTTGTAGTTGTTTTCTAGATATTGTTTTTATTTGCATACTCATGCTGTTGAAGAGTGATTTCCTATTGTCAGTACGTGCTAACAATGTGCTTTCGAATTGTTGCTCAAAGTGAATAAATTCAACTGCATTAGAAAATTTTACTCACTGCTCTTTCACTCTGCCAGTATGCAACCCGGGTAAACAACATCTCTTTGGTGCGTAGTGCATAGTTAAGTGTGAAGTGTGTTTGCCCCCCCCCCCCTGGTGTCTCCTGGGGGAGGTCGTATTTACTCATTCACAAAAAAAAACTTTAACGTTATCAACCATGGAGCGCATGGTTTATGAAGAAGGTATACGCCAAAACGGGTATACCTCTGGTTCTTCCGTCGGGTCACCCCGTTGTTTCTGTCCTGTAGAGGCTTTCTCCGACAGAGTCGAAGATGCTCTGCAGGCAACAGAATGTTGCAGACCGCATAGTGGCTGCGGATTTCATCAAGGGTGGGCAAACCACCGTCCACCTGAGTATTGCTGAACCCGGATATGTTCCAGTTCTCATCCGGGGCGCATCACCACTGATGGCTGAGCAGTATCTCCGAGACTACATGTCGGACTACGGGATGATGTGAAGAATTTCGTACTCCTGCACCCAGATTCTCCTCTTCAGATGACGGGCGACATCGTGGTCTAGATGGAGCTTCATAAAGACATTCCTGAGTTTGTTGTAATGCGCGCAGTCAAAGTCTCCGTGTCTTACAAGGGACATAGGCAGTGCTGCTGGTACTGCAAAAAAGACTTCCCACATTTGAAAAGACTGTCCTTTCATTCGTAAATGTGATTCGTACCACAGACCGTGAACAAATTCCACTAGTGCCAGGAGAAGTCAGACGCTTTATCAGCAGCCCTAACACCACCGCCTCGAGGAATGTCGTCCCAGCAACCAGCAAAGATGACTTCACCGGCCAAGTCACCTGAGCCGAGCAGAGCAACAGCGCCTTGTCCTTCACCGAGGAAGTCGAAGACGGCCCCACCATCGTCGCCTCTTCCTACGACTCCTGGAAGGGATGTGCCACCTCCCCCTCCTCGGCCTCGTGTGGTTCATGAGACTGTTCCTTCTCCTTCACCTTCGCCTGATATTTCCGGATGTTGGAGGACTGTCACTCTGCTGAAGTCATCTTAGTCGATTCGTTGTGCTCCGAGTCGGTGTTTGATGTGGAGGAGTTTCCATCTCTTCCTCCACCTGCTCTTTCATCGGCATCGCAGCCTCTCCTAATCGTCTGTGCGCCTACGCCTGGTACAAAATTTCTTTCCTCTGCTGGGACCTCAAAGCCATCAGCGTCTGCTCAGCGGGATCTTCATGCGACGCCTAAGAGCCCTCGCAAGAAAAATGTCTGACGTCATCGTAGCAAGAGGGACGGGATTCCTGTGTCCTCTTTATCCAAAAGAGACAGCTGCGCCGACCATCATCATCGCAGTCCCTCTTCCTCTTCGGGACGTGCTCGTTCCCCTAGACGGAAGACATCTGAGCCTCCTCCCTCGTCCGCGAGGCTCAAGTCTACTTCAGATATAGGTCGGCCTCCGTCAGTTTAAATTCGCAGTGAAGGGCTTTTCCCTAAACGTTCATTCCCTTGGTTCGTCCTGCAAACAATCGGTTTTGTCATCATTCATTGCCCTGTACAGGCCAGATGTCCTTCTTCAAGAGGTGAAGCTTGCTGCTTCCCAACAGCTTGCTAACCTCTCTAGTTTTTGCAGTCGATATCCATCTGCGCAGTTCGTCATCAACTCATCTTAGCCACATGGACAGGGGGTTGCCTCCATCTTCAACCCCTCCATTGTGGTGCCGAACTGCGTCTTTCAGTGTGAGTGCAGGGTAGTTTCTTTGGACCTCCTACTATCTGGTCTCAAATTCCGATTGCTTAATTCCCGTGTTTATCAACAGAGAAGCGGACATTCTTTGAAGACCTTGACTTCTACATTTTTCGTCGTTGCCTATAGTTGCTGGGGATTTCAATTCTTCACAACCTGCCTCCGTCGCTAGCTTCGTGGCTTTCTTTTAAATCCAAGATCCGTCATTTCTTCAGAAAGATTGGGTTTGACGCTGCTAGATGCAATCAGCGCCATCTCTTCATGCTGCAAGAAATCCTGCGCCTCCTCCGCTGTTCCATCCCGAAGGGGGAGTATGCTGATGACATTCGCCAGGTGAAGAGAGAGATCAACGCTCTAATGATCCGCAAGGCCACCGGCGCAGCTCTCAGGGCCAAACTGTCCTGGGTGTCTGACATCCGGAATATGTCGTCAGCTGTGTTCGCTGAGGAGAGGCGTCGTGCTAATAAGAAGAGGTTCCATAGTTTGGTAGTGGAGAATGGGACAGTGGAAACCGACGCAGACATCTTGTCTGCTTTCCACTCTAATTTTCCATCATTTTTTGACCACCCAGTCTTTCCATCCGATGCCACGATGAAATGGATCGAGGCACTTAGATGTTTCACTGCTGACGCTGACCTGTCAATTAACTGTCCCTTTTCCGAAGATGAAGTCAAGAAGTTTCTGTCGATGGATAACCGTCATCAGTCCAGCCCTGGATTAGACGGCATCCCGTACTCGTTCTTCAATGCGCCTTGGAAACTTCTTGAGCTTTTCCTGGTGCAAGTTTTCAATTCTATCCTCAAGGACCCTTCCTCCATCACGTTGGACTTTACTGTGGAGAGAATCATCTTACTCCCCAAGATACCGAATCCTGAACTCGTCATCCAGTGGAGGCGTATTACTCTACTTAACACAGATTATAAGGTCTTCACTGGTGTGCTCCAACAACGGCTCAAATGCTTCGCCGACGAGTTCTTCGATCCGGGACAATCCTGCTCCATTCCAACTCGCAGGATGTCCGACAACCTCATTACCATCAAGTGTGTTATGGAGGAAGCTTGTGTGCGTCGTCAAACTCTCGTTGTGCTAAGTCTTGACCAGGAAGAGGCCTTCGACAAGGTGAATGACGTGTTCCTTTTCCGAGTGTTTCACCATCTTCATCTTCGGACATTTGCTACGATTATCTCAGCACTGTATGCTTCTGCCACATCATGGATGGTGATTAATGGATCCAATTCGCCTTTCTTCGAACTGTCCAAAGGCGTCAGGCAGGGGTGTCCCATCTCTAACCTCTTATATATATTCTATTTGGAGCCACTATTGCAATTTCTTAATCGCCACCCAGTTGTCCGGGGGTATGATTTGCCAGCTGCTTCTATCAACATCCGTACGCTGGCATATGCTGACGATGTAGTGTTATTTGCATCTGACGCGTATTCCCTGGGCATATACAAGGAATCCTTCGATCTCTTTACCACTTCGACGGGAAGTTCCATCAATTTCGTCAAGTCTAAAGGCATAGCTATTGGGAAGTGGACAGTGGACTATCTTCAATCCTTCCCAATAACGAGGTGTGAGCACATTACAGTGCTGGGGTACGTATTCTCCTTTCTACCGGACATGGATTCTCGTCACTGGCAGCAAGTTATTGATAAGTGTTTGTCTCGCCTTGGCAAGAACTTTCGTTTTACCACCTCGATGTTTGTCAAGGCGAGATTCATCAAGACGCACATTTTGTCATTACTGACGTCCAAATGCCTATTCGCCTTACCATCTTCTCAGCTCTTGAAGAAAGTGCATGGTGCAGTTGTGGACTGCATTTGGGGATATGCAGCAGTTCATCACCCTGTTCGTGCGGAACTGTTGTTTATCCCGTTTGATGGAGGAGGCCTGGGCCTGCCTAATATCTGGGCCAGAATTCCTTGTTGCGGCCAGAATGGCTGCTCTGATCCCCTCCCATTTGGGCCAATTTTCTGTTCCTGCACCTGCGTTTCTTCTTTAAGGTAAATAGGCACTCATACTAAATAAGACCACAGTGACTACTTCGCTGCCAGTGACTATCAACCTATGGTCTACTAGGTTCTACAATCGAATCCAGCGAGACCTGGCGACCTTTATTCCCGATTTACGTCAGGTAGACATACAAGATTGGGGGAGCCTGCGTCTATCTTGGTTCTTCCAACAGGCCGACCGGGGTGCGTCTTCTGACATCGTGCGTTGGCACCCCGAGTATCCATAGCCAGCCATCTTGAAGGCCATCAAGAACTTTGCCTTCGAGCAGACGGTTTTCAATTTCCAATGGCGTCTGCTGCACCATGGATTCTATACTCTCCAGCGTTTACATCAGTGGGGAGTAGTCGGTTCTGCTGGTTGCCTGTTTTGTGGGTGTCCTGAATCAATCGATCACGTATTTTTCGAGTGCCCGTTCGCTCGGTCCATCTGCGATCGCCTTTCATTGCACTTTGGTCTGACTGTCTTCTCCATCCAGTCAGTGCGATTTCTGATGGACTGCTCCACCGGTGCTGCTTATAAGCTGGACTTAGCCGTTTCCGTCGCCTTCATGAACAGAGAGCTTTGGCTGGCCCGTCAGCAGCGATCTGCTGGTGTCCATTCGCCAGCCTCAGCCATCTGGAAGAAGGCGCCTTCCATCTTAGGTCTTTCCTCCAGTTCGAGAGGCCGCGGCTTGGCCCAGTTACGTTTCGGAGAAGTTATTCATTATCTCAGCGTCTCTGTAAGGTCATTGGAGGGGATACGAACAACATCTCGTACCTCTTCACCTTTCCCCTCGACATCGATGACCAACCGGTTGGGCGGACGGGCCTCTTTTTGAGGCGTTTACATAGGTGGTGCAACCCTTGAGGGTTGCCCGTAGTCCTACCGCATGTGCGCCTGGGCAACCTGCCTGTTTTACGATCTAAAGGTGCCCCTCTGGAACCATATCATCGGCTCCAGTTCCAACAGCGGGAAACAACATCTTCATTGGCCACCTCAGCATCCATCTTCCAATTAGTATTTCTGAATGATGATTCTTCAAAGATAATTTCCTGATATCTTAGCTTCTTCTATTGCCTTGGACATGTAAGCTTTATTTTCTTCACGTTTTCTTTTCTTCTCCAGAAGTAAACTCCAACATTTACTAATCTCAATGTTTTCCTGAATTTTTTAACTGTGGTGCGCTAATCTAACCCCACTGGGGCTTGAGTTCAATTTTATTAGGACAATTTAACCTATCCAAATTTCCTTATAACTTTGTTTAAAGTATTTCTTCATTCCTCCTTTTTGAACAAAGATGTAATTCAAAATTAACTTTATTAATTTTGGGGGGTTGTTTTAATTTCTGCCCCAATTTTTGTAACTTTACAATCGTAGAGTAGTGTAGTCAATTTTTTTTAAAAAAAGAATATTAATTTTTTCTTCCCATTTATGTTTGATCTGAAAGTTCCTTTTCAAGCATAATGTTGGATTTATGTCTTATTAGAAGCATTTGTATGTGAACACTCTTAATCTTTTCATACTATAATTATTTAGGAACATTACTCTATGTCCCTTACTGCTAATTTCTTGGCTCTATTTCTTCAGACAACACTTTGTATTTGGTTGTGTTGGCTACACAATTAATTTTCTAATAATATTTACTGTGTTTGGTGATGTCCTGCACAGTTATTCCTTTTAGGCAATACAATTTGCTCATTTTTTTCCATCAATATTGACAATTCCTTCTAAGCTTTTAAAGCAGGAAAGAATCACATACATTTGTTTGCTAGTTGTTTCTTTTTACTAAAGTAGAAATTATTTGGGAATTTTTTTTTACTTAATTCCTGGTAGGAATTTATTTTGTCAAGGATTATAATTGAACAAATGGTTTTTGCACAATAAAATATTATTTTAAGTTTTGTAACATGTATTGGTCTTATTTTCTTAACTGCAAATCACAACTGGAGCATACAACCATTCTTTTAGATTTAGATTTATCATAATCTTTCTGTCTTTAAATTCAGTTAAACACAATATCACGGAATTCGAATGCCATCACGAAATCCGGTGACGTCATCCACCATTACCGAATTCGTGCCTTCCATCGAACGAGAATGGAAGGTGGATACCGGATCCAAGGACGTCAACGGTGGAATCACGCAGGAAGAGCCAATCAGCGAGAGCCGCGGGAGATTCGAGGAGACCGACGGGGAGACAACGATGGGGAGATTCGTCGTAATGGAGTGAGCGGTACAGGACTAAAACAGGGCGCTTGGAAGATGGGAGAGGCAGCTGAGCCTAGCAGATCTCTTCAAGCCATAAGGAGAGAGAGAGAGAAGCCAACGAGGAAAGGTTTATACGGCCAGCGTCCCAGTCTTCAACGGCGGAGAGCGAGGCGACAGCGGCGTCGAACACACGAGCCCTCACCATTACGAAGCTGCCAGCGTGGCAAGACGTCAGCTCGCGCGAGAGCGAGCTAAGTTACGGCAGTTCGGTGAACGCTCCTCGTTTGTCGGCCTGCAAGGCCGATGGAAACATGGTCTAGTATTGGTGCAGGTGGCTTCCAAGGGGCAGCTAAAGTGTGACGCAGATGGTACCCACGCGTAAAGCGCCACAACTTACAAGTATGCAAAAAGAGTGGCGAATTTTTTTTTAGCTTTAAAACAATTAGAATTGTTTTTCTCTTTAACTTTTTCTTAAAATTATATAAATAAAATAATTAAAGAATCACTTAAAAAAAAAAAACTTTTCCATTTTTCTTTAAATTTCTTTTATATTCAAGGACAACACAAGTAATATTTTTTTTATTGAGTTATAAAAGTAATTAGTAATTTCGTTCTTAACCTTTTCTTAGTAAAAACAAACTGTACATTATAATTTTGCATAAAAAAAAAATCACTTTTTATTTGTAAATTTTGACATTTTATTTGAAATTTGTCTTTTTTCACAGGAAATAGCAGCATTCATTTTTCTCAGTCTAATATAAGTTCGAGTTCTAATATATTTCTTTATTACATCAAGTGGAATTGAATGTTGTTTAACACAGTATTCAGCTTTTTCTGTAACTTTTTTGAAAATTCCCTCTTCATTACTTAAGGAATCACCATGAAATTTGCAGAAGATAGCATCAATCTCTTTCACAGCATTAAATAACTTTTCTGATGGGTACATCAAGCCACCCTCACTCAGTATTTTTAGCCATAACTCAGGATATTTAAACCATGTTAAGATCAGTTGGGTAACTGTGACGTTACATGCGCAAAAGGAACGAGTTTTGAACACAACTTTTCTAGACCATGTTTCCATCGGCCTTGTTGGCCTGGACATTGGAATGCAAGTCATCTGTATTGGTGAGTGCACAATTTCAAGTAGGCCGTAATTTATGTTTGATAAAGCAACGTTTCCCGGAGCTCGGTTACAGCGAGCTACGGGGCCAGTCGAGAGTGCAAGGGCTGTGGCCTTTCGGCATTGAAGCATAGCCTAAGAATAACTTAGGTTATGCTTAAGAATAACTTAGGCTATGATTGAAGCCTACCTTGACAGCTACTTGGGTTTTATATTGATAAATAGCAGTGTTTATCGTAGTACATGAGTACGAGTGTGTCCGGTGATTCTTAGCACGGAGGTGTGCGGAAGAATGTATAGTGATTTGTCCCTTGCGTGTGTAATGTTAAATAACAAGTCCATCTTATCTATTCGTCAGCTCTTGAAGATTTAAAATATGCCTGGTGGCGACGGCAGTTTGCCTGTTCGTCTAATTTAAGAAGTTTCGTGCCAGTGAGTGCGGTGGTTCATCCTATAGTGGTAAGTCATCCCACTAAGTCATCCCACGGAAGGTAGTGCTAGAGTGTGTGATGAGGGGCTGAATTTAATCTGTTAAGCTGCTTATAGTGGACTGTATTTATGTCATTTAAATAATATTTGGTTCTTATTGTGTTAATCAATTTGAATATTATTAGAGACTTTATCTGGACTGAATGCTAAATAAATATTTGATGTACCATTGTATGTTCTACACGTTTATGACTTTCCTATTAATGTGAACAGTATTGTGTGTTCGTAGATATTTCGAATTTCTAAGACATTCTTATAAAGAGAGACAATATAATTTGGAATCTTATAACCTGTGTAATGTTATATTACAGTAATGTAAGTTAATAGCGATTAGCTTTTTAAATTAGCTTTTGGGTATTCCTCCAGTGGAGCTGATTTTTGTGATTTGCAATTACCCATTCTACTTATTTAATTAATGTTCATTTGCATATGTGCATGATGGTTTATCATAAGTGATGATTGACGTTTGAGTATTGGATTTAGCATTGTGTGTGTTGTAGCATTAAGAAATCTTATTACACATTTATTGTCATTTATTATTGATTGCCTTTAAGGTATGCAAGTCATAGGGCTCAAGCTAAATTACTACATTGGGTTATGTTAAGCAATCTTGAATTTAAACAAGGTTCCAAGTGGGATCCTTGATATTTGATGTTTCTTGGTTTTCAGTTCTTTAAATAAACGTTATCAATTATCCATGTACGCCTTCTGTTAACGTGTACTTAATTTCCACTGCGCATTACTCTTTGCTCATATTTACACGTTACACACAACGCAATGTATGGTTTAAACGACGTTTAGAACCTTAAATCCACTTTTTAACGCCAATTTTCTTGTTTTAATTTTAACTTCACCAATGTTGTGAAGATAGTTTGCTGATTTAGTATTGTTTACATTAAAACTTAACTTTAATTGAGATTATTAAGAGAAGTTAATTTTACAAATAGTAAAAAGTTTAAACTCTATTTCAAAACTATTAAAGTAACGTTAAGTATTAAAACGTCACACCTTCGCACTTTCAACGTATACGGTTCTGATCTTCAAAACAAATTTCACTGATCATTAGAAACATCAACCCTTTTGCACGTGAGTACAAGATGATTAAGGATGTCTGTGGCCGCTCCACAGGATACGTTCAAATATGGATAATACAGTACGGTCCTAGAAGATATAATTTGCCATCTGTCAATGAGGTAGCAGCGGTGTTTGAAGCCGAGGATGGAGAACCACTCACCATTTGAGAGAGATTTATGCATCTATCCAAGCACGGGGAACAACTGTCAACACACGTCGATTTCGAGTCCGAACTGTGATCCAATGACTTACCCGTTGCTGTTTCCTCATGAAGAAAAAGGCTAGAAGATGAAGTTCAGGAGCAATGAAGGGACGAACGTTAGCATGCTAACCTTCTACTCCTGCAAATTGCATGAAAGACCAGGAGTGTTTAACACTCCAGAGGTGGCGCGGGTATTCGTAACACGGTGTTCTGTGACACCGCATTTTGAAACTACTTTTTTTATCTTGAATTCATGAGTCTTTTTGATCTATCACTTAAGTTACCTCATGATTAATGGAAAACCTCGAAAAACATGTCAATAATACCTTAAAAATGCCGCTTTTAGAAATAAATTTAAAACCCCTTCTTTTCCCCTCAAAATTACATATGAATAATCAGGATAGGCATTTATTAAAATGAAATAGTTGAAAATTGATATTTTGCACTATTTTTTACGTTCTTTCACATATACTTTCCTGTAAAAAAGAAAACAATTACAAAAATGAATAATACTAATCACAGGATAAAACATGTCTATTTTTTATATTACAAAAAACTAGAACTTTTTCGGATATTTAAAATTATTTTATTCAAAAATAGTATAAACGGAAGATAAATATATGTGAAATTATATTTATAGAAGAGTTTATTGCTCTTGAATTTCAGAAACAGCATTAGAATTTTTGCATTATTTACATATTGCAATTTCTTCAAATATTTGCTTTAAAATATAAGTTTCTAAGTAGGAAAATAATAATAAACACAAAATATATTGGGAATTAAGTGGAGAATACGTTTAGGTAATAAAAATTTAAAAATACGTAAAATAAATTACTTCTACATCAAAAGTTTTTATTAAAGAAGTTGGTGGCACGCGGTCCCTGAGATTGCACGTCCTATTATATGGAATCTGTGCAAGCAATCGCGGATTGTGACTTACTGAATTCTATAAGGGTCCAAAATGGAAGAATGCAGAAGTGGTCATTTGTTTCTTTTAAAGTCATAATAAGATATTCACGAAAATGTAGTGATGCGGTCTCTGAGACCGCGTGCTAACTCTGGAATGTTAATCCGGTGTTACACGCGAGGAAACTTACTCAGCAGTATGTTGTGGACGCGTTTTAAAAGTTGAAGGAGACCGGCTACCTGGGCGAAAGAAAATCAAAAGACTTTGTGAGTTCAGGCTTACCATCTGGCTTAACGGATTTCGTTCACAACCAGGCTGAAAACTTTAATAAGAAAGCAAGCAAGCTCTGTGTTCTACGTAGGTCATTTACAGGGAGCAAACGCGCATTGCAGCAAAAGTATCAGGATGCAATGGCCATGGTGGCCAAGTTCGGGAAACTGGATCTCTTCATCACATTTACATGCAATCCCAAAATTTCCAACTGATCAGAGTCTAGCATTTTTAAAGTGAGTGAATAATCCAAACAATCAAGCTATTAACAGTCATTGGGATCTTAAGAAACAAACGAATTATCAAGATGTAGATATTACAATATCCCTAGCACCAATTAAGCGAATCATATACCAAGTGAAAAACAAAACGAGTAGAGATGGGTTAATAGCACCAATTGTAATGAAGAACTGGAGTACAAATGGTAATCTACTTCTGCAATGGTTGATCCAGCGCATTATTGACAATAATAGAGTTAAAAAAAAAAAGAGTTCAAAAAGACCCTAATTGTTTCAGTTTTTAAGAGTGGCAATATAAATAATATAATAAATTATAGACCAATCTGCATTGTTTCGGCAATTGCAAAGATTGTGGAAAAATTAATATTTCAACAATTGACAAAATTATTATGGGACAGGTTAACATTGCAACAGTATGGGGGTCAGCCAAAGACTCCAATTATACACCCGAATCTTTATATATTGGATTAATATAAATGCGTTGAGTACTGATCGTGTGTGTTACTTAGTAAGCACTGACGTATCAAAAGCTTTTAACACAGTTAGTAGGAGTAAACTAATTATTAAATTAAGAAGAATGGGAATTGATAATGTTACGTTACAGTTACTGCAGGATTACTTTATAGATCGAGTAAATTACATAAAAAATGATACGCATACTGTTGAGTATACGTCTTCACGAGGATTACTACAAGGTGCACCGACTGCTACGGTGCTTTATGCTGCGGCAACTGCCGAGATACACGATCTACGTCTATCCACGAAATTAACCTATTTTGTGGATTATATTTTGCTCAAGGACTGTGACAGGATGGATACTACATTTGTACACACAATGATTCACCATGACATTAATGAATTAAACAATTGGTATACCCAGAATGATCTAACATTTATTCAAGATAAAACCAAGATATTACAATTAGACAGAACTGCTGATTGTATTGACCAAAGTTGCAAAATTTTAGGAATAGTCATCGATAATAAACTGAGATTAACCCCGATGATTGAAAATAATATTATAAAATTGAATCGACTAAGCTTTTTATTGAAGCATCTGAGAACCATATTAACAAATAAAGAAATGATCAGGGTAATAAAGGCAGTCTTAAATTGCTAAAGTATGCTATTTTAATATGGTCGGCGGCTACAGATAAGCAGGTACATAGAGTTCAGACGGCATATAATAATGCAATACGTACGGCCCTTCATCTCACGAGATATGTTTCGATTACTGAAACATGTAAGATACATGGTATACCAACATTCTCAAGACCAACATTCTATGCATTATGTAAAAGATTGGATAAATGATAGTTCACATAATCGTCAGACGCAAAGGTTTAAAGAAAAAATTATTTTATATTAGTAATATAGCCTTTGTTAGTATGCAACTTTAAATAATAATAATAATAATAATAATAATAATAATAATAATCTAAATTGGACTGAAATAACAGAACAGCTGGTCCTTATAAAACTTAGATGCATAAATCCGACATCGTCGCGACAGACCTTAGTTAAAATTGAGGGCATTTGTTGACGTCCTGACTAAAAACTCGGTGCGGAGAAAGGTGGTGGGATGGATGAACGTCATTGAGTTCTAGAAAAGAGCTAATAAATTAGTTAATACAAACCAATATAAAATGGAAAGATTTTCAAAGGCAATTATTTGAATGTATCCATTTCTTCCGAGAATACCTATAATCCTCAAAATAAATTTCACAGGCTCTAAGCCTGCCTGGCTTGCCTCTAGTTTAATGTATTCCATGAATCTTATACGTAAATATTTAATCTGTACCATGAAATTGCCACACCAGGTGTCCGGGTGCCTGCATGCCTGTATAGGCTAATCAGTTGACACCTGTGCAAGACAATCCGTGCAGTAGGGAGGAAGCAACTGCCTCGTGAACGTACAGTACTGTAATCCGCACAACGGTCTCAATGCGGCAACGACATCCGTTCACGCAATTAACAGACTTTGAACGAGGTCGGATTAATGGCCTCTCCGAGGCTGGATGGTCAACCAGATGGATTGCTGTCCATGTGTTGCGGGACGCACGGACGGTAGGCCGATCTTGGAGGCAATGGTGAGAGGAAGGCACACATGCCAAAAGACCAGGCTCTGGGGCCCGGAGAAGCACGTCAGCTCGTACTGATAGGTGGATACTGCAAACAGTGCTAGCGGAGAGAACCGTCACCCTGTGGCAACTGCGCGACAATATCACTATTTCCGGTACTGCTCCAGTGTCAATAGCGACAGTAGAACACCGGTTACAAGGCACGATAATGTCTGCCAGGCATCCAATGTTGTGTCTTCCTTTGACACCCCGGCCGGCCAGGTGGCCGAGAGGGCTAGGGCATAGGCTTTCTAGTACTCGATTCCGCCTGGTCGTGGGTTCGAACCCCGCCGTGGACATGGATGTTTGTGTTTGTCCCGGGCTGCGAACTGTTATAACTTGTGTAAAAGGCGCCAAATGACCTTAGTAGTCGACGCTAAAGTTTCTAATAAACCAAACCAAACCTTTGACACCTGAGCACCACGTGATATGACTGCAATGATGTCGTGAACGGGTGGGCTGGGGGAATGGAATGGTCTTCAGCGATGAATCCTCCTCTTGTTTGGACACCAACGACAGATGCGGACGCGAGTGGCGCAGACCATTGGAATATGCCAATGAATAATGTATCCGGTATCGCCATCGTGGACCAACACCTGGGATCATGGTCTGGGGTGCCATCGGCTACGATACCAGAACGCCTTTAATCATCATCCAAGCACCCTGACAGCGGCACGGTACATCACAGAGATTCTGCAGCCCATATTACTGCCCTTTTTGCACATCATACCCGGCCCAGTCTTTCAGCAGGATAATGCTAGACCGCACACGACAAATATGAGCATGGCATGTCTGCATGATGTCAACTGCCTGCCATGGCCCGCGAGATCCCCAGACCTATAGCAATTGAGCTCGTGTGGGACAATGTGGGTACAGCTCACTTTTCTGTGAGTCTGACCATGTCAAATCTTGTAATCAATATTAAACCAACTTCCCGACAAGCTAGGGAGCTGAAACTTGATTCACATACACAAGTCCGATGACGATGCATATTAAAAGAAAAAGTTTTCAAATCGGTTAACTGGAACGCATTATAGGGCGCAAATTCAGTTTCCTCATCTCGTCACAAGTCGGCATCTTGGTTGCTTATTTGCGGAAGGACGATTTTGTGCGAATTGATTATTAGACAAAAGAATTAATTTTACAAATTGCTGACGCCAGCTTGAAGAGATATAAACAAACTATGAATAAAATCTTGAAACATTCCAAGGAGGAGCTTTAATTAACAAGAAATTAACCCCCCTCCCCTCCGAGTAGGATTAGGCAAGTAGCAGATCCTGCGGTCATATATTTTTACCCCTTTATCTGCACTTTTTACCTCCCGCCAAGTTTTTTAATCAAAAAATTGATTTTCTCGAACCTTGTATGTAGAAAATGTAAAAAAGCTCGTATCTTCTTTCTTTTCTCATCATTTCCGATGGAATCACATATCACTAGGGCTACATATCACATGTCATATGTTGCCATAGTTCTAAAGACCAAGTGAATGCCAGCCCGCAACTCCGTCCCCAATGGAACAATTGGGCCTAAACTTTATAGTAATGTAGATCTTGCCTAGAGGAATCTGGATACTGAATTTCACACCTTTATGTCCTCTCTGAATCCCATCTCCGTAATTCCGACCCCAGTGTACCAATCAAAACCAAACTAAATAGAGAAGGTGGGCATGCCCATACTAAGCTACATTCCAAATATCAACCTTCCACCTCAAAAATTGTAAAAATTATGAAGGGAACGGACAGACATTATTAAACTAATAAGTAGCTCTATTCTCCCGTTACTTATAGTTGCCGCCACATAAGTTGAACGACAAGATGACGTCAGTTCTAACTCCAGCGAATAGACGTTAACGGGAAGTAAATCGCTTAGCTATTCCATGAAACATTCGCTTTCGTTTTCGAAAACATTGTTTTCGTATTTATATTAAGTTTCTACTTTCGTTTTTTTTAAATAGATAAATGAAATTAATAAATTTAAAAATGACGCAGAATAGTCGACTTGAAGGCAATTTGTTTTATATTATGACTTTTAATAGGCTTTCCACATTTCAACGATATCTCCGCCTTTACTATAGTAGAACAAGTGCATCATATTTGGTAGAACAAGTGCGCATATTGATTAGAAGACTTACTGCGCATGTCAAAAACTACGTTCAACTTGCGTGGCGGCACATATAACAAGGAATTAACCCTCCCGAGGTAGGTACAGGAAAATAGCGGAAGTTTTGAGTTCATCAATTTTTACTCCTTCTTCTGCACTTTTTAGCCCCCAATTTATTTTCTCGATCTTAGTATTTAGAAAATATAAAAGAATCCTATCTTCTTCTTTTCTCTTCATTTTCGATCTAATGATATATCACACGCCTTATGCCATAGTTTTAAAGACCAAGTGACTGCCACCCCCACTACTCCGACCCCACTGGGACAGTTTGGCCCAAACTTCATAGGAATGTAGATTTTCCCTAGAGGAATATGCATATCGAATTTCACTCCTTTACATGCCTAATTACCACATAGATCACTTGGGGCCCTCTAAATCCCACCCCCGTATTTCCTATCCAATTCGGCCAATTAAAGCCAAACTAAATAATGAAGGCACTCATTCCCATAGTAAGCTACATTTCGAATTTCAACCTACTACCTCAAAAAATGTAGAAATTATAAAGGGGACGGACGAACATTATAAAACCACACACACTACTGATTGAAGCTTTTTGCGGCTTTACGGTAGAGCAACAAGTGTCCCAACTCCTTTGATCATGTAGTGTATACATGCATCCACATATTATAAGGTCTGTTTATATTTTTTGTATAATTTTATTAAACGATTTTAACGCATTACTGCCAATTTGCCGCTTTGTTTAGTTTAACTTTTATTTTTTGATAGCTATATAATAGCTATACAGGGTGTTTCAAAATTATGTACAATAAATTTAGTGACATATTCTTCAGGTCAAAAGAAGACGAAAATGTTCTATAGCACTTTGTCTGGAAACGATTTATTTACGCGATACAGCCAACTAAACCCGTGGCTCCAAATTACAGGAATTGTTCAAAGTGCCCGCCACCAGCTCGCACGCACGCTTCGGCTCGTTGCATGAGCGACCGCCAGCATTACGAACGGTTTGGCATGCATTTTCAATTCGTTGTCGCAGATCCATAATGTTAGAAACTTCTGTGCTGTCGTGTTTTCACATGACCCCACCAGAAAAAAGTCCAAGGGATTAAGGTCGGGTGATCTTGCAGGCCAGGCTACCGGTCCACCTCGACCTATCCACCGATTCGTGTATGCAGCATTAAGGTGTGCTTGCACAACATGGCTGAAATGTGCTGGAGCGCCATCATGCATGAACCACATGTTAGATCTTATCAAAAGAGGAACATCTTCCAGTAATTCTGGCAATGCATTCTGCAGAAACAAAAGATACGTTCGCCCAGTCAATAGTGGCGGCAACACATAAAGGCCAATTAAGATATTTCCGACAATTCCACACCAAATGTTCACGGAGAAACGCTCTTGATGCGCTCGAGCTCTGGTAACATGCGGGTTAGCATCTGCCCAATGGTGCTGGTTGTGAGAATTTACGATTCCTGTCCGGGTGAAGGTTGCTTCGTCCGTGAAAAGTATCTGGCTGAGACAACTAGGGTCTGCAACATGACGACGTTGTATCCATTGGCAAAATCGTTGTCGGTGTGGATAGTCCGTTGGGTTCAGTGCCTGAACCAGTTGCAGGTGGTATGGATGCAAAAGCTGACGGTGAAGAATGCGCCAAACAGATGAGTGCGGAATGTGTACCATGGAAGAAATACGACGGGTGCTTGTCTGTGGTTCATCATGTATGATGTCAATTATCACATCCTCCTCATCCGGAGAATGTGCTACAGGTCGCCCTTGTCCTGTTTGACGGCCAAAGGAACCACGCTCCCTCAAATGTCTGTCGACAGATATAAATGTTCGGTTATTTGGCAAACGTCTATTCGGAAAGCGTTCTTGGTAGAGTCTTCTTGCTTCCACAGCATTTCCGTCCGCAAGACCATACATTAGGTGCATGTCAGTGTATTCTGCACTGGAATACGTGTACATGACTTTTTTTTTTACGTAAATCGTAATGCGTATGTCAAAGCACGCAAACGTTCTGAAATTGATATTCCTAGTGGATGTACAGTAGTGAAACTACAGTAATGGAAACAACCGTACACAACTAAAGGAACAACCCTAAAGTAGGTTTAAATGGAAAAAAACCACTCAACCTAGTGTTGGGTCGAAACGCTGGAACTGCTAAAATATCGTCCGCTAACTACCGTGCTTCCCTACTGTATGATATTAGATTACTCGCAAACAAATCGTTTCCAGACAAAGTGCTATAGAACATTTTCGTCTTCTTTTGACCTGTAGAATATGTCACTAAATTTATTGTACATAATTTTGAAACACCCTGTATAATTAAAGCTTCACACTTTTATATTTCAAACCTTCTAACTTTTTCTGATAAATTTAAAATTCAAAACTTCATAGATTCAAGATATAGATAAGCCTGCAATAGCAATAGTTGCATAGCTCTTTTCAATTTTATCAGAAAATGATGACAGAAAGCAAAAATTTTAACACCAACATCATTTTAATAGAAACTTAATAATTATCTAAAAAAAGATGATTTTGTCTAAACATTACGTTTGTTGTTTGCAAATAGTGATTTGAAAGCAATATTCGGGGAGTGATTTGTAAATTGTATATAGCCTATAACAATGCATTATAATTAATGTCTCATTTTTGTGACATTTAGTCATCTCTGAGAGCTTATTATTTTTTAACCAGTTTGCCTTTTTATTTATAAAAAATGTATGTTTATTAATTTCATATTTTTTTTATTATTAATTAAAATTCAAAATAAACTTTATAAATTTTAAGTTATAAAAGAGAGTATAAATGAATATATACAATTCGGATGTTTACTTCTATTACTTTGATCAAGAAATTACTAACATATTCGTTTATTTCTGAAGTCTTTTTCATAAACATTTGTTTTCATATACATTCTTACTGATCTTACAATGATTTGCACATTCTGCGAAATTATATCAGTGTGCAATTCATGGTAAGATCAGTAAGAATTGAGCTTCAATTTTGTATTTAGTTTGATTTATTTATTTTTTGTTGGAGGTACTCTATAATGTGAATATGCATTGGAAGAGCTTATTTCCAAAGTGACGTATCACCATTTTCGTTCGTTTTCTAGTTTTGCATGCCAACATAATTTTGAAAGGCCTCGCCATCATGCAGCAAAATATTGTCTTCCAAAACGGTGTTTCTCCCGTATTAAACGGTATCCGAAAATAAACTTATCTGTTGGCCTGAATACGATTGAATTTTAAAAATCACTCTTCCTGAAAAAATGTATTTCTTGGAGATAAGTCACACAGCTTTCTTGGAAGTAAGCTCTTCATTTGTCTTTACACAACAATGCATCTATAAATGCCAATCCTCTTCGATCTATCTATCTATCTATCTATCTATCTATCTATCTATCTATCTATCTATCTATTTATGTACATTACACTATCAAAAGTCATGGGACAACCCTAATTTGCACGAAAATGAGACATTCCTTTGCAATTTCACTGTTGGCATTCTTCCCACTACATAGCAGAGAGTATGCTATTATGAGATGATGCTTGCGTGAATGCTGTAAGAATGTCTCAAAGAAAAGAGCTTTCAGACTTCCAAAGAGATTCAATGGTCAGGTGCCATCTCGCAGTCAAAACTGCTGAAGCGGATGGACGGATTTGGTATGGCAAACGCCCGGCGAACGTTATCTGCCAAGCTGTGTTGTGCCCACAGTGAAATCGGCGGAGGGTCGATGATGGTTTGGGGGTACTTTTCATGGTATGAGCTGGGTGCAATCGTTTCTGTGGACGGACATCTAAACGCAGAGTGTTACCAAGACATTCTGGAAAACGCAGCACTCCCATCTCCCTGGCAGCACTTGGGCAATGGCCCTTTTCCGTTTCAGCACGATAACGCACCTTGCCATAAAGCAACGGCTGTAGGCACATGGTTTGATGAGAACATCACTGCCTACCCAGAGCCCCGATCTAGACCCCATCGAAGATCTGTGAGACGTGTTGAAACGTCGATTGCGCGCTTGCGCGGAACGCCCGAAATCCGTGACCGAAATGTCCAAAACACTATGGCAGAATGGCCTGTCGAAATGTATCAAAAATTGTGGACAGTATGCCCCAGAGAGTAAAAGCTGTGATAGCAGCAAAAGGTGGACCAACAAGATATAAAATATGTATATTTTTGAGTTTTTCTATAAAAGTGATGGTGTCCACGCCACTAGTGATCTGCTCACTCCAGTGTTTCGGAAGTAAATGCCCTTCGTGCTGTCTGTTAGCTGACACCCCCCCACTACTTCACACTGTCAGTGGAACCGGTCTGCTCACCCTCCCCTATTCAGGAAAAAATCAGTCTTGAAAATATGTATACAGGGGTGGCTCAGAATTATCCAAACCTATTGCCAATATAATCACCAAAACTGAAATTTTTTCGCCAAGAAACTTGCTTTATCCAACGCCACCTAAAAAACAAGGCCTGCTTACTGCTTGATGAGTGTGTCATCAAACGAGGGTTGACAATCCAACTTTCATTGATCAACAAACGAAAAATACTGATTACAACAAGGCTTTGTTATTTAGGTGGCGTTCCTTTATTGCCAAATTTATAAAACCATTGTTAGGAATTATTATCAGTTTTTCTTCGTTATAACTCAAAATTTAAATTGTGTCAGAAAATAAAGGCGAAGATCGATCAGGGAGGGATCGAGATTAGCCAAAGAGAGAAAATAGAAATAATAATAAAGAAAGTGCCAGGCAGAAGCACTTTGCAGGGAAGCCACCCCTCGTGATGTAAGACAAGATAGGAAAGTCCAAGTGAACAGGAGAGAAGAAACGAGGTAAGGAGAAGAGAAAGAGAAAATCAGGGAGAAAGCAATGAGATTCGAAAGCTTACGAAAGAGAGAAAGACGAAGGTATTAAAGAAAAAAGACCTCGAATGGATAAGAGAGAAAGACGAAGGTATTAAGGAAGAAGAATTTCAATTTCAACATTTCCAATTGCATTTCAATCCCGACGGTGGAGGAAGGACGAAAAGAAATTTTCAAATTATCAGAGGGAATTGATGGCCGTAATACGTGCTGTAAAGTGTTGGAGGCACTACATTCAGCAAATCCCCACGAAAATTTATACAGACAACCAGGCTGTCTCCAGGATACTTCAACAGAAAACGTTCTCGAGGGTATAGGCAGATGTGTTACAGAAATTAATGGAGTTGCCCATATCTGTCCATTACATATGAGCAGAACGAAATTTGTTTGCCGATACCCTATCCCGTTACTTAGAAGAAAAAAGGACCACATATGAATAGATGAATATCATCGTGGGATTCAGGGGATGATGCTGTCAGAAAATAAAGGCGAAGATTGATCAGGGAGGGTTCGAGATGAGCCGAAGAGAGAAAATAGAAATAATAGTAAAGAAAGTGCAAGGCAGAAGCGATGTGAAGAAAGACAAGACGGGAGAGTGCAAGTGAAGAGGAGAGAAGAAACGAGGGAAGGAGAAGAGAAAGAGAAAATCAGGGAGAAAGCAATGAGATTCGAAAGCTTACGAATGAGAGAAAGACGAAGGTATTAAAGAAAAAAGACCTCGAATGGATAAGAGAGAAAGACGAAAGTATTAAGGAAGAAGAATTTCAATTTCAACATAGTGTAGGAGAAGAAAAGAAAAGAGCTACAAAAAGAAGGGAGCCAAACGATAAATGCGAGAGAAGATGCACTTTCCGAGAGTGGTGTAGGAAGAGAAAGCCAGAGACGGAGACAGCCCGGCAATTTGGTGAACGAGAGAAAAGAGAAACGCCTATAGAAGCAAGTAAGAATAAAGAAAGAGAAGAGATAGAGAAGGACGAGAAGAGAGTAGAGTGAGCGGCAGCGCGCGAGCTAGTACCATGCTTTGCGATATGTGCTGCTTGCGAGCGATATATGTGTGATTTGTGCGTGGTGCTATATGTGTTCTTAACTTTATTATTCCAGAATAACAATCTAAATTTTTCAGAGCAACGGGATACGCTATTAGAACGAAGTGTGTGTGTGGTAGCTGTTTGAGCTATCGCTTTAAATAACTTTGTGCTAATATTAGTTTAGTTCTTATTGAATGTCATAGTTAGCATCAGATCTGCAAAAGATTTCCTTGTTACCTCCCAAAGGCGACCTTTCACCAATTACAATATAATTGGCAGCTACGAGAGCCAACATTCCCTTAGTAGGACCCGAGTCCGAAGCACATCATGAACATGATGTATCGTAAGTAACCTTTTAATCATTCGCTCACGTTTAAGGATTCATGATTGAGACCAATTGTGTCCATCAATTCGAGGATCGCTAGGAACTATAAAATTTTCTAATATACTATATCTTTATCCCCATTAGGATGGCGCCCCCACCCTCCTCATGGTGGGCATAGGACTTGTCTTGGAATAGTCTGCAGCATCCCTTATCAAAGTGGCAATGGTCTCAAGTTTGCGGAAGAAAAGACCCAATGTTGTCCCCCAACAGTCAAAAGCCTAAAGCGGGGTTAATGAAAATACATATAAATAATAATAATAATAATAATAATAATAATAATAATAATAATAATAATAATAAACCATTAAGGAATGACATAACCAAGTACCGAAAGGTTAAACTAAACCATTCGCGGAACTATATTTTTAAACGGCCCTATGTTAACATTGGAAGTTTCTAATGGACCATTATGATACCATTAAACCACGTACCTTTGAAATAATTTCAACTATCATTAATTTTACGTTATATTCATTCATGACACATCATTCTAAGTTGTTTGATATATTACATGCCATATTTTAGCATTGCAGTTTCAATGAACCATAATGGTTCCACTAAAACAGGATGGTTCCACTAACCAGTTTCCTTGAAACCAATTTCGATTATCGTTAATTTTACGTTATATTCATTTATGACACATCATTCCAAGTCGTTTGATATATTACATGACATATTTTAGCATTGAAAGTTCCAATGAACCATCACGGTACCACAAAACTAGGTTCCTTGAAACCAATTTCGACTATCGCTAATTTTACGTTATATTCATTAATGACACCTCATTCCAAATCGTTTGATATATTACATGCTATATTTTAGCATTGAAAGTTCCAATGAACCATCACGGTACCACAAAACCAGGTTCCTTGAAACCAATTTGGACTATCATTAATTTTACGATATATTTATTCATGACACCTCATTCCAAGTCGTTTGATATATTACATGCCATATTTTAGCATTGAAAGTTCCAATGAACCATCATGGTTCCACTAAACCAGGTTCTGTGAAACCAATTTGGACTATCATTAATTTTACGTTATATTCATTCATGACACCTCATTCCAAGTCGTTTGATATATTACATGCCATATTTTAGCATTGAAAGTTCCAATGAACCATCACGGTACCACAAAACCAGGTTCCTTGAAACCAATATGGACTATCATTAATTTTACGTTATATTCATTCATGACACCTCATTCCAAGACGTTTGATATATTACATGCCATATTTTAGCATTCAAAGTTCCAATGAACCATAATGGTTCCACTAAAACAGGTGGCTTGAAACCAATTTCGACTATCATTAATTTTACTTTATATTAATTCAGGACACATCATTTCAAGACGTTTGAAATCTTACATGCCATATTTTAGCACTGAAAGTTCCAATGAACCATCAGGGTTTCACTAAACCAAATTCCTTGAAACCAATTTGGACTGTCAATAATTTTACGTTATATTCATTCATGACACCTCATTCCAAGTCGTTTGATATATTACATGCCATATTTTAGCATTGAAAGTTCCAATGAACCACCATGGTTCCACTAAACCAGGTTCCTTGAAACCAATTTGGATTATCGTGAATTTTACGTTATAATCCTTCATGGCACCTTATTCCAAATCGTTTGATATATTACATGCCATATTTTGGTATTGAAAGTTCCAATGAACCATAATGGTTCCACTAAACCAGAATGGTTCCACTAAACCAGGTTCCTTGAAACCAATTTGGACTATCATTACTTTTACGTGATATTCATTTATGATACATCATCACAATTTGTTTGATATATTACATGCCATATCTTATCATTGAAAATTTTTGAAGGTGTCATAAAGGTACCATTAGTGCACGTGCCAATGTTTCGATTGCGACAATTTTCAAAATGGTTCATTTCCTGAACAATATTTATTGGCCGAAATAGTAATTTATATTCGCTTGTATCTCATTATTAAGATTTGTTTGACATATTACTTAATATATCTGTCCATTGAAAATTGCTAGGTGGGGTCGTGATGGTGCCATTTGTGGACGTGCTAATGAACCGATTTAGATAAAATTTATGATTTTTTCATGGCATGTACCATATTCATCGACTGACGAAAACAGTAATGAATAACCGCATCTATCTCGTCATTACGATTTGTTTGATATATTACTCAATATTTCTTCCCATTGAAAATTGCTGGTCGGGAAAATAGAGGTACCATTTGTGCACGTGCCAATGAACTGATTTAGATAATATTTGTAACTGGTTCGTGCCATGAACCATATTCATCGACTGACGAAAACAGATTTTGAAAATCTTTCATAACCTCGGAGGAGTTTGAGTTACAGACAGACAGACGGACAGACACGTTTCCCCACACTGATAGCATAAAGCACCTTTCGGTACTTAATAATAATAATAATAATAATAATAATAATAATAATAGAAATAATAATAATTGTAACAATAGGGGAATATGCCATCAGATAACCTGGATAGGAAAGCCCCATGTTGTCCCCATGGGGCAAAGATAAAAAATAAAGTTAAATTGATAGAAAAACTGTTAAAATTACGACTGAGCAAGCAAATATTAGTAAAGACAACCCAGTTTTTAAATGGCCCTGGATCTAACTTGAAAAAGAATAGAAAATAATAATAATAATAATAATAATAATAATAATAATAATAATTAATAATAATAAAAATTAATAATAATAATTGTAGCAACAACGGGGGAAATAACCCACTGGCTAGACCGGAGGGTAAAGCCCCTAGTTGCCCCCCAACAGGCAAAAGCCCAAAGCGGGGTTAATGAAAAATACACATATAATAAAGAAATAAACAAGATAAAAAAGGTGCAAAAAGCAACCGAGTCTAATAAAAGAGAAAAAAAAATGAAAGGACAACCGAATAAGAAACTAAATAAAAACAAACAAAGAAGAAAAATAAAAAAAATAAAA
>JAHWFO010032580.1:9551-20674 GCA_023313115.1 Rhysida immarginata
CATAACCAATATTTTAACTTTTATATTTTATGCTCCTGTGGAGCGCACAATTGTAAATAAATAACGAATCTGATTAAGGTCAACCAGATTGATGCGGACATCCCCTCCTTTCAAAGATAATTTTGAATTTTCGGTTTCATGCTGAGAAAATTAGAAAGTCAGATCGAGGTTTCGGAAGAGATGCCACCCTTAACAGGGGTTTACCCAGATTTCTCTTGTTGATGAGCTTGCACACTCAAAATTTGGAAGGAGAAGCTGTTCGATTTGTTAACTTACTGCGTATTCTTCACAGTAGCCATTTGCATCAAGATAGCCCCCCTTCAAATTTCCATTAAGCCTTGTACAATCTCAAACCAAGAGCAGAGAGCACACAGCCTCCCTCTTACCACCACCTTAGCAGAACTCATAACTTTCTGTTTCCCACGATCGTTTTTATATGAAAAGAACATCCGGTCTCCTTTCCCTCTTCTCATTTTATAAAGATCCAACAAAGCAAAATCAAAATATCATAATAATCATAAATCCTGTATTCACTCCATGATACAAATTATCCCTAAATTAATTCAATAATTCATCTCCTCGATGAATCAAAAGTCCAATTTTTTGTTAAAATCAAATAAATTCCAAAATCATCTCTTCCTGTCACAACACCTCCTCTCCTTTACTCTCACAATTGAGTGATGTTAATTATATCCAGTATTAGAGTAGTCAATTCTATTAATATAATAATGCCCCATCACCAAAACTTTTATAAAATCACATTCCCATTATAAATCTGAATAATACATGCTATTATTCCAGTAACCAAGTTTCCCATAAAATGAATTCCTTACATAACACGCGATAACGTCACAGATTAATAACTATAGTGGCTTTACTATTTTTAAGTTAAAATATTGCAGAAAATTAATGACGTTAATTTTTTAAGATTAAAGAAACAATATGGGAAACAGTAATTTTATTTATTTCCCGTTCTCTACAACAGCGCTTTTTATTATTCAGGTGCAGTTTCTTTCTGTTTTCCACTATTAATATTTTATGAATGAATTTTCTGAGATATTGGCTTTTTTCTGAATGAATTTTCTTGTGTTTTCTTTAATGTTGATTAGTTATTGTAGTGGCATAATTTAATAGGTATTATTTACAATTTTTTCAAAGTGAGATTAAATGTATTCCTCACATGTTCTTTGCTTTTACATGAAAATTATGGGGGTTTCTCCCCCTCTCGGCTGCGTGGCCGAGATCGCAGGTCTTATTGCTCTCCGATTTTCGTTATAACGAACTAATTATTTTGGTCCCTAGCTATTCGTTATAATGAAGGTACACTTATATCTTCAAACCTAACGCCCGTATTCACGACCTAGTATCAAACCGCGTCTCAGTATCAAAAGTGAGTAGCAGCAAAAAACGGAAAGTGAAAAGTAGATGGCAAGACAAGTATCAGAAGCGGCGCATGCGCAGAATGCCTGGAGTTGCTTCGCTGTGCGTGGCGTTACTCCCGGCGTAGCGTTGAATAATTCCGCATCCTGTTCCCACGCCGCCTGCTTCTCCTTCCACGTGGCGCCAGTCGTCTGCTTATTTTCGACGGTGGACTTAAAACGCACGACGAGAGCAAGAAGAACTTCTTTCTCCAACGATGTAGGGTATATGTACAAGTAATTGACAATTCACGACTTAAAGGCTATTAATAAAATAACAAGGCAAGAAAAGGGACTGGTGTTGCCACCTCGTATTTAACAATGTAGTTGGCTTCCCAGATCAGTAAAAAACTAGCAACTTTGCTCCCTATTATAGCCGCAAACACATGTTGATTGTTCAATGCCTTACTGAGTCGAAAAAAAACCTTGTTATGAACCATTACGCGAGGGTTTGATTACTTGAATTTTTTTCATGAATGTTATGTAATATTTGTCATTAATTTTACGTGAACCTTTTTGTGTGATCAATGGACAATACTTCTAAGAGTAACAGAATTTCAGATAACGAACGTGTTAACTGTTTTAATCCACTGTCAACTACTGGAATCCACCCAGATATGTTGTGTCACTAGTAATTGACATAACCTGTCAATCATTGATAATTAAAAAAACCGAACAAAAACATACTAATGTGATATCGTATGTAGGGTAATAATAAAGGAAACATGATGGTTTTAAGTGTAACTTCTTAATTTCCATTAATTGACCTAGGTGTGTCAATTATAAGAACTTCACTGACAATTTCTAGATCATCTACTTTGACATAAATCCTCTAGGCCCTATTCGCCGATTCTTTTTGTTGGTTCTGAATCTTGTCACAGAGACGATCAACAGATAACCCAAGACAAGTTATCTTCCAAGAAGAAAACTGCTACTGATATTCTGTTTACTATGATAAGAATTAGCATAAGATGAATTGGATGAATATTGCAAGTAGGAGAACAATCGTCAAAAATCAAGTTTTCTAAGAACAGTTTGTTGGCCAATATATGATGATATTGTACTATGGTCCTTCATTTTCTGTGGTCCTTGCACTCTACATAGGAGTGGATTGATTAATTAATTATTTCAAAGGGAAAAAAAAGATAAAGGGTCTAAATGAACAACTTAAGTTTTAAAAAGCACAATTTTAGTTAATGTTAAATATTTAACACATTCTTAAAAGTGCTTTATTTCATCAGCTGTTTTTGAATGTTGTCAATATATAATAAAAATGTGCAATTAAAATATTGTCAATTACTGGTGCAACTGCCTGTCAACTTCTGGTGCATTACTGTCAACTACTGGTGATTTATGCATTAGTTAGGAAAAAATTTAATAACTTAATAGCTTTTAAAGATATAATAACTGTTTAGAGATTGGCACATTCTCCATTGTATTTACAATTTAATGGTATAATAGAAAAGTTTCAAAATGCAATTTGATTTCCGTACACAATTTCGTTTCCCGGTAATGTCTTAAACTGCCAATTACTGGTGCATCTACCCTATAGTTTTTTTTTCCATAATGTTGGGGAAAACAAGGAATGAAATAAAATCCTGCAGATATCTACGACTTGACATTAGCAAACGAAACGTGCACTTGTAGTGCTGCAGACTGAGCAATTCGGGGATTTTTTCTCCTTCCGGCCAGCGAGTTTATGTGACTCTATAAAGCCAATGGTAGATGTTGTTACAAAAGAGTCCGTCTCAAAAGTGAGTAGCTGTAAACCGGTGTCAGATAGAAATGGTGAATAGCAGCAAAAAATCTGAACCTAGTATCACTTGATACACAGTTTTCAGCGACTGAGACGCGGTTTGCTACTAGGTCGTGAATACGGCCATAAGAAAGCTTGTGAGCACAGACGCGAGTAAGGAAACTCACCTTAAGCATAGACGCTGTGTTTACTCAACATATCAAGAGACTCGATACCCATGAGTACAGAAAGAAATGGAGCCAGACACTGGGGACACGGAAAAACAAGAATGGCAAGAATCCACTAACCCACATCAAAATTTTATTCGAACGAATGCCCCTTTCGGCAGCCAAGCTACCTTCGTCAGCGTATACAAGAACTTGATCTGGACAAAGAGTTCTGTTCAAATGAAGTAGACCAATTACAGAGTCGTATTTATAGTGAGACAAAGGTAGATACAATCCAATTACAGAGAAAGTAAATAGTAGATAAAGCTCTATTGGTCAATCCAGATTATCTAATCAAGGTTCGTTGCTTGTGGCTCCTATATTTATTCCACTGCTCCTCAGAAGATCCCAAGAGAGTTTTGTCCTCTCTGTGGTCTGCAAGAGCTCCAACACAACTGGAAAACTTTAATAAACCCAAAGGATGCGATCCCTCAGGAAGAAAAGCCAGGAATCTACAAACTACCATGTTCCAAATGTCAAGCGCTCTATTACGGGCAATCGAAAAGAGCAATAAAAACGAGAATAGGCGAATTCTTGACAAGCATCAGGAATGGTAAATTTGCTGTGTCGAGATTCGCGGACCATATTCTGGACCGCCAACACGACCGCAGAGCAGGAGGTTTTGATATCATATACAGCACAAGTGACCAGAGGTTATTAAACTTCTTAGAGTCACAAGCCATCACCAACGAAGACCCGGCCAGGTTACTGAATAGCGACGCAGGCCCCTTGGACGTGACACAACTGAAGGAAATAGCGAAACTTCTTCGTCTTCCCAAAAGGACCAGTGGAATGAATATAGAAGCCACAAGCAACGAACCTTGATTGGACTGACCAATTGAGCTTTATCTATTATTTACTTTCTCTGTAATTGAATTGTATCTACCTTTGTCTCACTATAAATACGACTCTGTAATTCTTCTACTTCGTTTAGGACTCTATTCTCAGGGTGACTCTCGAGGAACATCAGGCTTCTCCGCTAAATCAGTGTAATTCCCTTGGTTACTTTAAGGGCGAGTGTGCTATGGAAGCTCGGCTCCCGGACCGCTCGTGTCTTTTCACTACACTGTTCGATTGTCGATTGTTTTCTACTTCATCTGAACAGAACTCTCTGTACAGATCAAGTTCTTGTATACGATGACACGAAGGCATCGTTCGAATAAAATTTTGATGTGGATTAGTAGTTTCTTGCTATTCTTGTTGTCGATACTGATGCTTAGATTTCACTAGCATTGCCCGGGATAATTACAGTTGTAGGTAAACAGAACAAACTGAATAAGTTAAATAATAACTCAAAATTGTTCTTCAGTAATTCTATTTAATTCATTTTATTTTATTTTCTCTTTTTTAATGTTTTTTTTTATAATTTTCTTCTTCTATGTTCATTTTATGTACGTCCCTGTACTCTTTGGTCTCAGTCGGATCTGCGTGTGATAGCTCCGATGGGTAGTGGCCTGTAACCCGGAGCTCTCATATGCGGATCCGACTGTATCATTCCTAACCTCTTTTATAGTTTTCTGTCATTTTAATTCTGTATGTGTTATCCTATCGCATTTTTCTCGCCGCCCTCTTATCACCTCCTATTTGTTTTCTTTCTTGTCCTATCCCCAAATTAACAACTATTATATAAAAAGTATTATATTATATCAGAAATAACCATTATTTCTTATATATGCTTACACTATAATGGAATAGAAATCCAACTTTCGATCATGTTGTAAGGGAAGGTTCTACTAGAGCAGGGAGAAATCATTACAGGCGCCTCAAAACGATATGTAACTTGGAATTCTGTAGTCAGTTGAATTATTTAAACCGTCAACAATATTTTGACTTAGTATGAAATCAAATGACGTAGATGTTCGAATGAATTATTTACTCGCTAATGATATCAACTTTTGTATGTATCGTGAGATCTTTAAAAAATGAGGGAATTATAACTGTTACTTATTATACATGGTATCCCTAAATGGAAGGAAGTAGCTAGCGTGATCCTTTGCATGATGACAGATTTGAAGTTCTTATGCAAAATGTTCAGAAGTCAAAATTTAAGGGTTTAAACGTCACGTGAACTTTGCTAAAAAGCTGGCGAAAAACGTAATTTAATGACGCCGTTTTCTCGTGGCATAACACAGTTCATTATGTGATAGACAACATAGACCACTAAGTTTTAACATAGACCATCATACCAATACATAGGTCATTACATACACCGTTCATAAATGACATAACGACGCGATTTTTTAGACCCTAAACTTTGAGTTTTAGACATAAGGAATCTTTTGCTTAGATTGATACATGGAATCACACTACGGAATTATCCTTCCATTTAGAAACACCCTATATAGCAGTCTTTATAATTTACGAAATTATTTCGATTATTTCATTTAACCGACCCATTTTTTTTGTTAAATTTAAATCCGACAAAAAATGAGAATAGCGATAAGCGAATAAATCATATGGGTTCGTCATTATACTTCCTGTTTTCCTTTATCATGCTATTTGTTTAAGACGGAATAATTCATTTTCACAGTCATCAATGTAAAATAACAATTAAGAAAAAAACAGCAAAAAACATTTAATTGAAGAAAAATGTGTGAATATGTCTCAACGATTATTTTCTTCGCCGTTTTTCTCTGTTTAAGAGCAGCAAGTGAGTAACCTTCAGATGATTTTTCTCTTGTAATTTAATTAAAATTCGTATTGAAAAGCTTCCTCATATTGATAAAGAAAGTTCTTTATAAATTGACGGTTCACTGATTCATTATTCAACACTGATAATGAAAAACTATTTTATGTTGATTTTTATTGAATATGTCTAAATAGACAAAGAAGGAATCTGTGGGCGTCCCGCAGCCCCGTTTCTTGGACAAGTGCTGCCAGATTTAGACGTTTACGTTATGAACAGTAAGATAGAATATACTTGCAACGAAAGCTTCGTGCTCCACGGTGCTGAAATGAACGTCTGCACTGAACACGGCAAATGGAAACAAAAAACCCCAGAATGCAGTATAAAAAAACAAAAACCCTCATTAATATTTTGTATACATATATAATGTGTTAGGGAATGATTAATAATACATTTGTGTTTTTAATATCAGGGTTCAATTTATTACAACAGAAGAGGAATGCCGACTTAAGAGTGCTCAACGGCAATGGAACTTTTCAATCAATTAATAATCTAATAGACAACAGCATTACTAATTGCAATGGTAATAATTACGATCAGAACCACCGACTTACTCTAATAATTTCGAGGATTAAGTTTGACTCCATCGATCTACAAGGATATATCATAAAGATCGATTTCATTTCACTAAATTCTAGAGGTCGGCAAATTTATGTTTTAAATTATAGAGATTTCGAAGGATAAGTTTATAGTCCAATGTACATTATAGTTTAGAGTACATGTATTTGAGTTCAATTCCTAAACATTTCCCTCCGTTTTATTGATTTCTCAAATATTAGGAGACTAAAGTATGACGTATTTCTTAGTTTCCTTTAATTGTAATTTAAACGATTTTAAATTTATTCCATAGATTACGATAATTTAGATTTTAAGGTTAAACCCTTTAGTGTCGTAATTTATGAGCGCAAAACAGGATATGAAGTCCCGAATCAAAATCCCATCCAATGCAATGAAAATTTCGGTGAGCCCTTTTTGTGATTCGAATCGCTTAATTTAAGACCATTTTTTACTTTATACGGAGTAAACATTTACATTTCTCTCTAGAGGAATCTGATTACAGTAATGATATGAAATGGATATTGAGATGTGGAAGCAGGAACAAAATGATTCTGAACAAAGAAATACACATTCATTTACATACACACATTGCAATCGAACTCTGTGAAGTGCAACTTTTTTTGGGTACGTTTTTCTTTTGGGATTTATTTTATCATATCGCCATATTTTCATTAAAACTGATAACTTACAAATATTCAAATAGATGAACCCCTTCATTGCGGAAGGCCGTACGTTCCACCTTATTGTGAACTATCTGAGACCTGGCTACCATCAAGTAAATATAAAACTGTGAATTATAATGCCATAGCTGGTTATACGTTAATAGGAAAAATTTCTAGAAAGTGTGACAAAGGACGGTGGACTGGAAATGCTCCTATTTGTGTAGGTGAGAAATGCACGATAGTGATTTAGAGAAATATATCCTTGGATAAGTCATCCAAATTTCACAAATCCCTTTTTTCCAATAAAGCCATAGTAATTTGTAAATTGATTTTGACATTTTTAGCACGAAATTTATCTGAATGGAATTACACATATCCCATATCTCATCGGAAAGGAAATTTTGGTAATTGCACTTTAAATTATACCCTCTTTAGCATTCGGATTATTGTGTTCTCATCAGCGTCATAATTCATTATTTAAACTTGTTTTTGATTAAGTTTCTGATGAATTCAATCTATTGACCACGATGCTATTGGCTGCATTGATGTTGTGTTTGTGTGTATTCGCTGGACTCGGCATTTATTTTAAAATGGTTTTTATCAGTAAGAAGTAAGTGTATTCTCTTTAAAGAACAATTTATTAAGTAAAACTATCCCCATTATTGTTAAAAAGTAAAAAATTGATTGATGACAAATTCCTTTCAGGAAACCAAACAGTTCAGATCCTCAAATCATGACGATGAACGAGATGCCGCAACTAGAGCTCGTAAACACCGAAGAGTCTGAGAGCGTGTTCTACGAGGAGATCGAGAGCCAGCGTTTTTCGTCCTCGACGTCTGATTCAGATGGTTACTTAAAGCCAATCAAGCATGACTTCGTCCCTGTTTATGAGATTTTATAAGGTTCGTTTTGGAATAAATACGTAAGGTATACAGTCATTGGATCAAATTTTTGATAGTACTCATGTAAGGGTTTTGGGACCAAATTAGGTTTACTGATAAATTGTAACTAACTTCCTCAACAATTTCGACTGCGCCTTACTTTATTACTTTTCTAATATCCAATTTTATAACCCCAGTCCTCTTATCATTAATTTCCCAATAATTAGATTTATATACACGGGTTCGGCCAGTTGAGTAAGGATCGGAACACAACACACCAAGTCATAATAAAAATAGAAATTATTAAAATTTACAGGGTGATTCAGTCAATTTCTGACCATTTCACTCGAATGACGTGCATTAGGGATAAACAATTGAAAAAATATGAGCGCCATATCGAATTTCTAAATAGTTGAAGTTTGTATTGTTGCAACGGCGCTGCATGAAAATCGTATGTTGAAAAATGGTGCCCGCTTTATCAACAGAGCAGAAATGCAAGGTTGTCGAATGGTATTTCGAGACAAAATCACCTGTAACCGTGCAAAGAAAGTTCCGGAAGGAGTAGAAGTGTCGAGACGCACCAGGCAGGCAAGCAATCATGGATTTTGTCAAGCAATTTCGTGCCACTGTATGTATTAAAGGCAAGAAAAAAGGCGGGAGCGAAGCTCGTGTTCGAACGGCCAAAGTTGTCGAAAATGTTCGTACAAGGTTGGTCGATTCCCCTATCAAAAAATCTGTTCGCCGCCTATTCATTGAAGAAGGGCTATCGTATACCACGAGAAAGGATTTGCACCTGTCCCCGTATAAGATCCATGTTTATCAAGAGTTAACAGACACTGGAAGACAGAAGCGACAACAATTTGCGATGGAGTTTAGAGCAGAAATGGAAGCCAATCAGGACATTGTGGACAACTGTGGGTGTCAGATGAGGCCTTCTTCCATCTGTCAGGTGACGTTAATAAACACAACGTTCGTTTTTGGGGTTCCCAGCACCCTCATGAGATCCATAAGTCACCTCTTCATCCACGAAAGGTTATGACTTGGTGCGCGATTTCCAAAAGAGGCGTCCGTTCTTTTTTGAGGACACCGCAACGTCACAGGTTTACCTTAACATGTTGGAAACCTTCTTCATCCCCGAGCTGCGAAGGAGGCGTATACCGCTTCGACATCAATGGTTTCAACAGGATGGGGCTAGGCCTCATACCACTAATGAAGTGCTAGACTTTCTCAATCAGAAATTCGGAAATCGTGTCATTTCAAACAGGTTTCCAGACCGATTCGGGGATGGATTTCTTTGGCCCCCTACGAGTCCTGACCTAAACCCATGTGATTTTTATCTCTGGGGGTTCCTTAAAGACAGTGTGTTCACTACAGCACCAAGAACCCTAGACCAGCTTCAACAAAGCATCGTCGACTGCTGCACCCTTGTGGATGCAGAAATTCTGGAAAGAGTTATGAACAACTTCACCATTCGGCTGCGAGCAGTTCAAAACGTTCGTGGTGGCGGCATTGAGCATATCATCAAGACTTTTCCACGGGAATAAAAACTCCGAACTGCCTAAAATATCATACTGAAATGCTAAGTTTGTAAACATTAATGGGTCAATAAATCATAGTACTGAAATGGTCAGAAATTGACTGAATCACCCTGTATAATCTTGGTAAATTGTATAAATTATTATTGAGCAATTGTATAAATGAGCAATTATTAGATTTGAAATATTCGAATTGTGGAACTATAAAATTCAAAGATAATTTTGACAAACATTGGAATAAAAGATATTAATATACGGTTCTCAACAATTAACAATAATAATATGTGAACAAAAGGGTTCACGATTGATGTAAAATGTAAAGTCCAATTATTCTCTTCGACTCTCGCATTATGAATTACGAGTTTTCAGTTCTCTGTGATAAATTATAAAAAAAATGATTGAGGCAGATTTATGTTATAAATTACAAATTACGAATAATAAGTACAAGATGGAGGCAGTGACATACCACTTTCTTTAGGTCATTTTCTGTAAAAGTACAAGATGGAGACATCCACGTTAATTAGGGATTCTCCTAATTTATGCGTGACGTCATGACGCATGCGCACTACACAACAACCGAGTCAAAAGAGCTTCCGGAAGACATGAGTACTCACTAGTTGATACTCATCCCGTTCTGTTCCACTATAAATCAGCATTTACTTTAATTTTTTTAAGAATTATATTAATATTTTCATTTTCTCTTTAAGCGTATTAAAATGCTTCATAACTGCTATGATTTTGGATGCTGTATATGGTTGGTTTGGTTTGTTTGGTATTAACGTTCTTTTCAACTGCTACAGTCATTTCAGAACGGCGTTATAGGGGCCGCAAATTTTGCCTCGCAAGGGTTCTTTAACGTGCAGCCGGCAAACGACGACACGGGACCAACGCTTTATTTCCCTTCCGAAAGAAGTGCGTGATCTCAGGATTTCCCCCTGAAAAATCCTCGTCGTCCTCTGCCGGGATCGAACCCGCGTACTCGGTCATCAGAGGCGATCACGCAACCGCTGAGCCACCGAGGCCGATTGCTATATATGCAAGAGGAAATGGCCGTCAACGCGCTTTTTTTTTTCTTTTTGTTTTTTTTTTTCTCTACTGTTACTGATTAGATTTTCTTTACTGATATTGATAGAGAAATTATTAGTCTTGGTGTAATCTTAATTCTCCTATATTTATAAAACAGATTTTACTCAATTTAGGTGTATTTCTTTATTGTAAGTTATCGATTGACTGGTTTTCGTATTATTAATTTTATTGTTTGGAAAATTTACCGATTATTTTGTTATTGTTATTGATGTACACATTTTAATATTATATATTTGAGGAAATAATTTCATAAGAAATAGATTAATACCTTTTATAATCTAGAAGGAGAAATATAGCCATAAAAAACGGTCGAGGGTTCGAACACCCCCCCCCCC
>JAHWFO010032584.1:0-36100 GCA_023313115.1 Rhysida immarginata
ACTTTTTAAATTATTTTTGTTGATTAATTACTAATAAAAATCTTTCTGAAGTTTTTATGTCTTCTGTTTATTTTGCTTCTGCGGAATAAGAAAATGCATTCTTGCAATGTTAATTTTCTTGTGTTAAAACTCTGAAAAATATAGAAATTGAAAATTTTAATTTTAAATTATCTCGTATTGGCTTTTTCACCACTGAAGTTAGAAACTTTAAAATTTAGAAATTTTTTTTATTTAATTTTTTTATTTTTTAATATTTAAAATCCCCTTCGTTGATTAACGCGGGTTAATTTTTAAAATTTTTGTAAATTTTCTGTTTATTTTGCTTCCTGCGGAGCAAGTAAGTTGATAGCAAAATGTCTTGCAAGCTTACAAATGGGAGCAAATGTGTACGCCACTGCCACCTTGTGAGGAGAAAGAGACACACGCCATCCTCCATGCTGGCATTATGGCCGCCCGGGATCTCATGTGCGCTGACCGGGATTTCATGAATTGTTTCAGCGTGATTTTATGAATAAATTAGTTTCTAAAGTCAGGTAAATTATTTGCCTATTCGTAAACAAAATTTGCATAATAATTTCCGAGCCTGAACGCGACGGGGCCGTCCGTGAAACGTCCGTGAAATTGGGGACGCCACTCTGAACTTTTACCAGAACATAAAATTCCAAGATTGGAGCAGTTATTTTCTACTCTCTCTAATCTAGCCTTCTTTAGATAAAATTGTATTTGTATCTAATTTACTACAAGGTGATTGGTTTTCTTCAAAGAGCCGTTTCTGCGCGGCGCATTCATGGCAGTTGTTCTTCTATTCAACGAATGTCATCAGCGAATCCAGCAACTAAGTGCCCGATTTTATTTTTTTCTCCGACAAGTCAAGACAGGCGGTGCCAGATTGTGCTGCGTTGACACGTTACAACTCAGAACAGAACAAGAACACATTAGGAACAAGAGATTCGTACGCCCAACGTTAAATGAACGGAATAAAATAGTATTTACGAGAGGGTGGTCAAAAGAACAGCACGGGTGGGGAGGGGGATAGCAGAAGCCTGTGGAGCAGCACCATGGTTATTAGATGAAGGCCGGAGGGAGGGTTTATCAATAGCGGAAGTTCCCTTCCTTAGCGGCCTGGCCGTTGGAGACCAGTGGCGCTGTTTCGATTTCACTTGAATAGCATTGGAACTGTTACGACCTGCGCTTCCCGTTCTTCCTCTTCCCTGGCGCAACCTTATTATTCTAATAACCTTGGGTTAAGCTGTACCCATGTGTTGGCAGTACGGTTTGTTAGCATAGCAGCATTTTATTACAAGTAAATTACTGCTGTTTTTGAAATGTCAACTAACTGGACTACGAGTTTAGAGTCTTTACCCATAATGATACTGAAAATTGTTTGGAAAAAACAGTTAAAGCAAATTTTCAAAGAGAATAAAAATTTTTTTGTGGAATCTTATATACATGATTATCAAGATTAGTCAAAATTAAATTAGCAAAAATAAAAATTACTGTGTTGAAATATGTACAATTTAATTATTTTTATTGTACATTTTGGAAGGTGTTATTTAAACAGATGACAAGAAAATGATAATCTAAAAGCAAAATTTTAGTAAGTAATGGTAATTTTTTATTATGCATGTGCTTTTGGTGTATGTGTATGCTTAGCTTGAAAAATACATAAAATAAATGCTTCATGCCCACATAAATAATTGGTGGTGGCAAATGCATAGTTTTGTTGATTGATATGTTTGCATACTTGCTTTCTCTCACTAGCAATATTTATTTCCCCACAAAGTAGTGATTTATTGACACATGCAGTAAACTGTAAACCTTTTTTTTTAATTAAAATTAATTATGGTTAATTAAGTTTTGTATTTTATAAAAATACAAATAAAAATAAAAGGTTAGTCAACATTTTTCTGATTTAAAAAGATAAATCAATTTGCTCATTATAATTCACACTAACAGACTGAAGCGTTTTTTTGGTGATTTTCTTTTTTGCACATCTTGGGTCCACTTAAATTTGGAAGGATAGGCATCCTTTGTCAATATGTGTAAATCTGCTAATGTTTTTTTCTTGAATTTTTCTTCAAAATGATCACTACTTACGTATTTCGTGTCACCTACAAAAATAAGAATCACCTTAATTATTTATAAATCAGTGTTCCATCTACACAATTTTATTTAAATGTTATTAATTTTATTACACATGTTAAGAGCCATGAAAATTATTTACTTTAATGTATGCTTAACTTATGAATTTATTTACCTGAAATAAAGGCCCAATATCCCTCTTTATTTGAATTATCCATAGCTTACGACGTTTCTTGTCAGTAGGAAATCGATGAAATATTTTTTCTTTGTTGTAGCGGTGATCATTTGTACATCTAGGCACACAGCAATGTGCCATTTTATAAGAGATTAATTATTAGGTTAGCAATAAATAGTGAAAAAGCAAAAATCACAACTCACTAAAATTTCACCGTACTGCCAACACACGGGTACAGCTTAACCCTAACTAAAGCTTGCCAGCCCAGCCTCGCTTTGAAACAAAATCGACGGTGGCGCCGCTCGACCGTGCATGTGGTCCATTACCGCGTTCCAAAGTGCACTTCTAACGCAAAACATATATTAAAAAAAGTTTTCATGGTTTTCCACCGGATTAAATAAAAAAAATTCAAGCTTTTCTCAGCTTTTCTCATCGGATTAAAACTTAAAAAACACGTGGACTACAGTCACATCAAGAAAAGGTATTTTATTACGAAATTTAAATGAGCTACGTGTAAATATTAGGGATGTAAACCTCAACCCAATAAACCCCCACAGATGAAGGAAGAAACCCCCCCCCCCCCCAATTTGTTCTTTCCTCAAGCCAATAAACAAAGACGTCAAAATCAAGTAAATTCACTTTATGCTAGCTTTTTTTACAGACGTCTATATTATTGTTAACAGCTGACTGACTGGCCCTGACCGTTTTATCATGGGCGAACTTAACACGGAAAACACCGCCTATTTCTCGAAAAGTTTTGAAACTATCAAAATGAACAAGTTACATTAGTTAGCTCTGTGCTCAGTGGAAGCAATATGTGAAATCTATGTTTTATTTGAAGACTCACTGAATTTGAAAAAGCCTCGCAAACATCGATGTTTTCCCGTTGTTCAACATGCTTTTACAGAGATTTTATAGAGAAAAGAAGACATCTGGTGACCGATTGGGGAAATCGCTCTCGCACGCATTTTAGCATTGAAACGGAGCAGCATGCTCAGGCATTAACAAATCTCGAAGGCCTCGATCCAGAGGACGTCATCTCGCCTCCACAGCCATCAAGCGATATCATGATGACCGAGGACGAAGAAGCAGAGGACAACGTGGATGCCTCCTTTCATTCTGAGACGGCGATTTCGACGGAGAATTTTTCATTTTTACCTCTGCTGTCGCATTTCTCGCAGCCACCGAATGTCATTTGCCCACTTCCTACGGCTCCAGGGTCTTCATCGGTTCCAGCAGTCGACAAGATGAAGTCCCCTGGAGCATCAAATCAGCAGGAAAGCGTACGTCAGATAAAAGCCCTCGTAAAAAGATCCGGTGCCATCGTAGCAGGCAGAACGGGAAGGCATCTTCATCGGAGCAGGACGGCAGCAAAAGCCAACATCCTAGCTGCTCTTCATATCGTGGATGGTTACTGATCCGTAGGACTTCCGAGTCTCTTTGAGGCTCCAACATCCATCGGATCTTGAAATTCTCAGAATGAAGGTCCTCTCATTGAACGTTCGATCCCTTGGTTCCAATTTTAAGCAGTCGGTTTTGTCAACGTTTTTACTCGGTTTGTGCCAGATTTCATTATGTTTATAACCCCCATGACCTCCATTTCAACAGGATTATAACCCCCCCCCCCCCTTGCCTTCGTAATCGTTACCCCAATGGCCAGTTCTTTATTAACTCTTCACTGCATGGCTAAGGGGTAGTCATCGTCGTCTTGAATCCATCTACGTATACAAGGTACGAATATGATGTAGGACTACGAATGCAGAGTTATTCGTTAGATATTTAAACATCTGCTGTCATTATCCGACTGCTTAATGTGTATGCTACATGGGACTCTTTAGAGAAACGGACATTTATTAGTGACATTGACAGTTTCTTGTTCTCATTTCTTCCTATAATGTTTGCTGGTGACTTTAACTGCCATCCAGATGATAATAAAATATTTCTTTCTGGATATGTGCATCGTTTGCGCTAGCAAAACGCATTATTCGACTTCTGGACACACTCACTAAAATGTAATCACCCTGGGTTCCCATACCATCACGGACCCATAGTGTCATCAAGACTAGATCTTTTTCTTGTTGATAATACGTTTGCTGGCTCCTTTGGTTTAATTGAAGTCTTTCGATGTTCCTTCTCTGACTACACGGCCATCATTTGGTCATGGAATCCTCCAATTCCAGCATCAAGCTTCAGGAACTGCTTCTCACCACAACGAGGAATACATGGGATCGTTTGCTCAATATTGGGAACGCCATCTCCACAAACTGCCTCCTTCCTTAGCTTCGTGGTAATGGTGAAAAACAAGAATCCAACGTTTCTTCAGGAAGATTGGGATTGATGCTGCCAGCTGCCATCATCGTCAGCTTCTCATGCTCCAGGAGATATTGAACTCTTCCGTATTTCCACCCTCAAAGAGGAGTTTTCAACTGACATTAGACAGGTGAAGAGCGAGAGCAACGCTATAATGATCCGCAAAGCGGCTGGCGCAGCTCTCAGAGGAAAATTTACCTGGCCAGCTGATGTCAGGCATGTCATTAGCGGTATTTGCAGAAGAGAGACGCCGTGCCAATGCCAAGTCAAAACCTGGTGGCGAAAAGAGGGGTACTGGATTCTGATTCAGACATCTTATCAACCACCCAATCTTCCTATCGGATGCCACGAAGAATTAGAGTCACTACGACTTCTTTTCTGAGGATACAGATGCCTTTATTACACGTCCTATCTCCGAAGACGAAGTCAAGAAGTTTCTATCAGCGGATAGTCGTCTATAGTCCAGCCGCAGTATAGATGGCTTCCCGTATGCGTTCCACACCACAACGTGGAAACATCTTGGGTCTTTCTGGTACAAGTGCTTAATGCCATCTTAGCAGTTCCTTCCTCCGTTACAGCAGGATTCATGGTGGGGGAAAACAACTTTCTCCCCAAGGTTCCTGATCCAGAGCGTGTAATTTAGTGGAGACCAATATCCCTTCTCAACAGAGATTGTAAGGTCTTCATTGGAGTATTACAACAAACACTGAAGTTATAAGCAGACGAGTTCCACGATCCCGGACAGTCCTGCTCCATTCCATTTCGCAGGATGTCTGACAATCTCATAACGATCCTATGTGTCATGGAGAAAGCTCGTGTTCGTCAACAAACTCTTGCTCTATTAAGCCTTGACCAGGTAAAGGCTTTCGACAAAGCGAACCACGTGTTCCTTTTTGAAGTGTTTCGTCCTACTCATCTTTGGATATTTGCTACGATAATCTCCGCATTGTACACTTCCGCCACATCATTTGTGGCGATTATTAGTTCCGTATCGCCCATCTTTGAAAAGTGTGTCAAGCAGCGATACTCTCTATCCCTCCTCCTGTACATCTTTTACCTGGAACCATTAGTGCTATATCTAGATGTTCGGGATTATGATCTTCCAGCAGCTTCGATCGACATCAGGACGCTTGCTTAGGCGTCGTTCGGCATCTCGATATTCCCGTGCGTATTTTCGCGTAAATAATTCGCGAACGAGTAAAACCCGCACCCTTGAATAACCCGTGAAAATTGCGTTTTTTTGTAAAAGAAATTTATTAGCGCCATACACTTGTATTCCCCATGAACTAAACTCACGAGAATATACAGAAATAACGGCACTTCATTTCCCGTCACAAACAACTAATACGAAAGTAACTTCTCAAAAAGCTGGCAACTTCAAAACTGCTTCGATCTGACGAAGTTGCATTCTGTCTTGATGAACTTCAAACGAAATTAGCGTATAATATACATCACTGTACTTTAATTATCCTGTATATACAATGCACAGTTCATTATATATGACATTAATTAACTTTTTATTTGAATTACTCATCGCCAAAAACTAAGACGAAAGTGACCTCTCAAAAAGAAGTCCGTCTATGCTTATACAGGGGTGTCCGAAAAGTCTGGTAACATGGCAGAAACCTCAAAATCTTTCAAAGGGAAGGGTGTGATAAAAAATTGTTTTTAGACTAATTTGATACAGTTGTACGGGTAGCAATCGGAAATTTTTCTCTATCTTTAATACACTGGTGGACAAAAGTTTGTGCTAAGTGTGTTTTCTAAGAAAACAATTATTTAGAGATTTTATTGTTATGACACCTTTTTACTTACTCTTGAATATATCAAAATTGACAATTGAATAATTGATCTTTTAATTTGTTTTTAAGTTACATCCAAATAATGCAAATCACACTGGTCAAAAGTTTGGGGTAACAGGTAAATAATCATCAAGATATCAAAAATAAAGGAAATTAATATGAAATCTGACCGCTATTTGACTTTATAACTTGAAGAAGACGATTTGTCATTGATGAAAATAACTTCTTGATGGTGTTTGGTGCTATTTTAACAGCGGAGGCCTCAATGGGGAAGTTGCATGAAAATTTTAAATTATTGTTTTCTATAGTATAAGTTGTCAATATCAAGGAATAGTAATTCGTTTGTGAAAAAAATTTATAGTTATTTTTAAAAAAAATGTTAAAGCTGACACCACAAGAAAACGGTACGTCATAGCCTGTGAGTAATATGATGTCACTTGCCTGCTCCCGAGGCCAACGAGAAAGACAGGCCTCGAAGCGGAAAAGTCATCTGATCATCTGGGTCCAAACAACAATCCAACCTTCATTGTTTTCAACAAACGAAAAATTACTGATTGTTAAAATCCAAGATGGAGACAATGAAGATTGGATTGTTGTTCGGACCCAGTTGGTCAGGTGACTTTTCCGCTTCGAGGCCTGTCTTTCTCGTTGGCTTCGCCTGCTCCTCACTATCATCGACAATGGTTAAAGCTTACAGCCAACAATGCTTAATCATCAGAACGAGCTTGACGATCACATAAAATCATTGCGTTTGATGGAAAGTGACGTCAGATATCGTTTTCGTTGGGAGGCGTGGTTTCACGTTTTTAGCGCTAATTTTAATAGGTTTCTTCAATATTTCTAATAAATTTAACAACGATTTCGTCTTCAACATAACACAGTCAGTATGAAACAGTGCTTTAATCTGTAAAAAAATTTCCATGCAACTTCCCCATTGCATTGATTAGCTGCATAAGAGTTGAATACTGTTTGTCAGCATAAACATCCTGGCTCATAAGATGCCAAACATTTTCTATAATGTTGAGGTCGGGACTGCTTGCCGGCCAGTCTAGTGTACGAACTTTGTTAGTGGAAAATCATTCAGTAAAAATTCGTGCTGTGTGGAAGGATGCATTGTCTTGCTGACATACCCATTGTTTTTGTCTGCAGTGTCTCTTGCAGAAAAGAATGGATGTGCTTTGAAGGTCTTCTAAGTATTGGTTGCCGTATATTTGCTCTCAATTACTTTTATCTTCAGGTGACCCGTGTTTGAAATGGCACCTAATGGCATCACATCTCCTCCTGCCATTTGGTGCTTATTTCTGACCAGAGCAATTGGTTTTTGGCCTTGTTTTTTAACATAACTGCACATGTTATCAGGTCCATCCATGGAAAAATCGTTTTACATCAGAAAATACCACCAACCCAAAATCAGTCTTCTCATGATGTGTTTCTGAGCAAATTGAAGTCTTGTTTTTTTTATTTTTTGGTATTAATGGCAGTGATTTTTTCAATAGCTTCATAGTGAAAGTTCTCACGCTGCAATTCACGCCTTTTGGTTCTGGTTGAAGCCTTCAAATAAATATTTACTTCGATGCGCATACTTTTTAGAATGTGGCCAGCTGCAATTTCTCTTCTCTCATGGCGTTTTATGCTAGATTTTGTCCGTCTTGTAAGTGCAGATGGGTTTCCCATCTTCTTTCCTGTCTTCCTGTTTTTATTTTTAATTGCCCTGATTACTGTATTGTAGCCAACATCAGCAATTTCAGCTTCTCGCTTGAAGTTCTTGTGTTGATCATACAATGCATGAATTTCCTTCGTTTCTCATCAGAAATCATCTTAAGACACGTCTTCACATTCCAAAAAATCAATGGACAAATATTCATGCACTTTACTGTAAAAAATATCAGTTATTTACCTGTTACCCCAAACTTTTGACCAGTTCAGTTTGCATACTTTGCATGTAACTTAAAAACAAATTAAAAGATCAATTTTTCATTGTCAATTTTGATATATTCAATAGTAACTTAAAAGGTGCCATAACAATAAAATCTCTAAATAATTGTTTTCTTAGAAAACACACCTACCCCAAACTTTTGTCCACCAGTGTAATTTTCGAGTTAGCAAATGGAAGACCTTAAATTTGGGGGTCAAAGTTAAATTTGAGTGCGGCAATGAATTCCCCGTCAGATCTCGCCTACCTGGCAGCTTTGAAATTTCAGCCATGTTATCAGACTTTTTGGACACCCTGTATATTGTTGGATTATAATTCTCATGTTAAATAAAATCATAAATGAAATTAATATTTTGTTTAAATGTAGACCTGACTCATTAATATTTTTTTTGATTTCATATAATAATACAAGACCGTGAAACCAAAAGCATTTATTAAATGAACACTTCAAAACGTGTAGTTGCATTTTGTTTTGTTTAATTTACAAATTTAACAGATGAATATTTAAAAGGTCCTAAAATTAATTACGTGCAATAATCTTCCCTGTAAAGCTTTGGATTACTAGTCTCATGGACTCTATCTGATGCCAAGTTTGCTTAGTATATCCTATAATGGCGGCTAGAGCTTTCGGGTAATTTCAGAATCCAGCGTCATTGTTAAAAAAAAGAAAACCTTGAAACCTGCACCCACCTAAATCCCTGTACACCCCTCTACGGGTTGTAAAAAAATGTATATCTCGCGGGTTATTGACGCGAAAATACGGTAGTGCTTTTAACTTCAGATTCATATACCCTGAACATTTATAAAAGAACTGTTGACCTTTCAGTGCCTCGACGGTGAACTCCATCAACCTCGTCAAGTCCAAAGGCATTGCTGGCCCATAGCCAGGGGGGGGGGGGTCGAGGGGGGGTCGAGGGGGGGTCGACGACCAACCCATTATGGAAAAAGGTCCGCCTCCCAAATATGGAAAAAGGTCCGATTCAATGAATTTTTGAAAAAAGGTCCGACTCAGTGGAATTTTTGAAAAAAAAGTCCGGAATTTTTAAAAATCGACCCCCCAAGATAACATCTTGGCTACGGCCCTGCATTGCCATTGGGAATTGGACTATCGAGTATCTCAAAGTATTATCAATATTACCGTGCAGCCAAGTGACAGTGTTAGGCTACGTTTTTTCCTTTCTACCGAACATGGACTCTCATCATTGGCAACATGGTGATTGTAAAGTGTGTTATCCGCCTTATTAGGAACTTTTGGTGTTATCCGCACCAACCTCAAGTGCCATCCACTCCGTTCAGAGTATCTTTTTACCCATTTTCAGAGAGGAGGGCTAGGCTGCCTGACCTTCGATGTCGCCTTATCGCAGCCTGACTAATTGCGATGATTCGGGATTTCCTTTTTCCTCCTCCCATCTGGGTGAACTTTGTGTTTTTGCATCTGCGTTTCTTTTTCAAGGTGAATTTGGCTACCAATACCTTCTTCGTTGCCAGTGATTATAAACTTTAGACAACCTGAATTATACAATACTTTTTACCTGCACTACACCAAATTAATCCACAGAATTGGGGTTATCTATGTCTTTCATGGTTCTTCCAGCAGGCCAATATGGGTACGACCACCAACATCTTTCGTCTGCATCATGATTATTTGTGGACAGCAATTTTGAAGGCAATAAAAACAATTTCCAATGGTGGCTACTGCACCACGGTTTCCACTCTCTCCAGCATTTACACGTTGGTCATGTCTGCTGGATATTTCTTTTGTGGCGTAGTGGAGACCAGTCCGTATGGGATAGTCCATATGGGATAGTGTTCAGAAGCACTACAGGTGGCAAGTTTCTTCTACCAATCTGTACGTTTTCTGATTAATGATTTTACCGACGAACCTTAAAACTTGGACCTACCCATTCCAATTGCTGTTATCAATCTCGTGTAGACGACCAATCGAGCATTGAATTTTCGGAGATAAGGAATTCCCACGAAACAAATCTGGACTCCTCTTGGGGCATGGAGAACAAAATTGAAGTGTAATAGTACTTCAGCGGACGTGGAAAGAATAGACATTCATGAAAAAAACTTTTGGATTTTTCCACCATTCCGTGACGTAATGAAGGACGGATAGAGCTAGAGAACAATTACGCCCACGATCATAATTTTAGTAGTGCTAAATTTACATGTATTTATCACATCAGTCAAATAACGGATTTCAGGTTCCCGAAGTGCCCCACGATTACAGATACCAGACTATCGATCTAGGATTTCAATCCAGTGGCGCCTTCGGAAGGAGAGCTTTCATCGTCAAATCTCGATGCCATTTCCCTCATCCCATGCAACAGTCACGTAAGCATGCGTGGCACTGGTGCCCCATGCGTTGCGCGCTGTAAGGTATGATCGTCGAGCGGCTTGGGGTAAGGTATGGTGAAAATGAAAATATTTTATATTTTGTGCTATAAGGATTAACTTGGATTCTTGCTAATGTGTGTTCTTTACTTTATCATTTCTCTAGTGTCGCTGCTGATCATTTGTCTTTGGGTTACAATACTCCTCCCGCCAAAAGGTTTACACGTCACTGGCTGCATTGTAAAGAAGAGATTATACAAATTTAATTTAATAATTTATGTACGAGAAACTGTTATGATTACTTATTTGCGTTGTAAATTTAGTATGATTACTCGTAATGCAAATCATTCTTAATTACATTAATTTTCGAGAAACTGGAGTTAAGTTCGGTTCAAATTTATTATTCTGTAACTGAAAACGTTAAATTCCAATTGAATTATAATAATCGTTTTTGAAAGTCAATGCCAACTCTGCCATTTACTTAATTATAAACCTCACATTTATTTTACACGTGCCAATATGCAATTTAATTTTTAACTTTCCTCTTTTCAACAATTAATTCAAAAATGATTATTCAAGGTCGATTAGTGGAATGCAAGCAGCTCCCTTGACACATATTTGCGCCAAAAGCCCATAAAAATGATCAGGAAAACCCTACAGGAAATCTGCATCGCCAAGAAAGTGAGTCAGGTTTCCCATTGGCTCCTGGTGGACGGTCTCAAGTATAGAACAATCCAACGTAACGTGTATTGTGTGCACCGGAGCGAAGCATTCAAATAAAATATTGTGGAATATTTTAAATTTGTAAATTGAAAATTTTATAAATTAAATGGAACAAAGTTAGTTTACCACCAGATCCGACTTTGAGAACTTGTGTACCATCTGGGCATGAAAACTTCGAATAAAGTTAATATATATACAGACTTCATCTAGAAAAAATCTCCAACGTTTGGCATCTACATAATGGTGATCTTATCATCATATTCGACTAGGAGTGTTATTTTCTGGACGTGACGTCATCGAAGTTAGCATCTGTGCAGAATTTCTCTACACTCTCTTTCATAAAAGAAGTCCAACGAAATGAACCAATCAGATCACAGGCTTGATTGGTTGCTTATCGCTTAGTTACTCCGTTCATTGCTCCGCGTGCTCGCACTTGTCAGTTAAGTTAAAAAGGACGGCATTGGCCTACTTACTGACTCGTCTGAAGACGAAGCTTGTAACATTTCAATTAACAATGATAAAATACCGGGTGGCGCAAAAAAGGTATTAGAAAGCTTTGTCTATTGTGGTTAATTCGTACACATAACGAATAGAATAGTAAGTGTGATTACTTGCGTAGCTTTCTGGCGCATCCGCAAGATGTCACTGCGTGCGTTTTCGACCAGTGAGTCGCAGGTCGTTTAGTATTCGCTTACAAGGAAAAGGATAAAACGTTAACAGTAGTTTTAAAAATTAATTTTCAAACACGAGTTCTTTTTAGCACATTTTCTATATATAGAAATGTGCTTATGTGATCGGTTTGTCCAGCTGTCCGTCCGTCCGTCCGTCTGTAGACAATCCCACAATTCATTGCGTTGCAATAGGAAGAGTGCATGTATTGAATTGCTGGAAGACACGAATTATCATCGCATTCGGGAAAACGCGTGTTCAGAACATACAGGGGTTCGGCTCTGCGCGTGCTCTAAACGTTAATGAGATGGTGCGCGTGCAGGATGCACGTGTTTGACGATTATTAAAAGGGCAGTTCGGTCTCTAAATCAAGAGAATTTTTTTATTCCTAGGGAGCTTAGCATTTATTACGATAACTTGAAAACGAATTAACTTTTTCAAACTCTGTTTTCACCAATCCATTAATACGGGACAGAGCACGAACAAGTACGAACGTGAGATAGCCGGAATAAGTACGTACTATAATGGCACGTGCTTTAATGGTATCATTCTGATACCCCCTTAAAAACTTCCTATAACCAGATATGGCATGTAATATATCAAACAAATCGTCACAACATATCATGAACGAATATATAAGAGTAACTAGTGATAGCAGGTATTGGTCTAATGGCACGTGTACGTGCAAGGATGTCTCATGAATAAATATAACGCGTAAATAATGTTGGTGTGAAATATTTAATAGTACGTGTTTTAATGATACCAAATGGAATCTTCAATGCTAAGATATGGCATGTAATATATCAAAGAACTCGTAACAACGTGCCATGAGTGAATATCACGAGTAAATAATGATAATGGTTATTGGCTTAGTAGCATGTGCCCTAATGGTGCCATATGATAACATATGGTACCATTGGAACTTTCAATGCTAAAATATGGCATGTAATATATCAGACACCTCGTAACAACGTGTTATGAGTGTGTGCCGTTTCACGTGTTTAAAGAAGGAGATTTGAATATTAATAGATTCATGGTGGTAATAGATTCATTTGTTGTCTTTTGAAGTGGAATTCATTATAACATATTTAATATAGTGATGATGTTGTTGAAAGAATTTATGTAAGGGGGTAGTTTATAATTGAGTTATTAATTGATTAAAGAATTGAATAGATAATACGTTGACAATGCGTTTTCATCCAGAGGGGATGTCAGTGGAAATAGAATTTTTGGTTATTGCGAATTACGTTGATTTAGAATCATATTGGTCTATGACATAAATAATAAGGTGAAGCATCATAATAAATTGTGAATAATATCTCTCATGTTTTCAAGAGGAGATGAAGTTTTATTAGGCAAATATGCAATTTTGGGAGTTTTTTACTTTCAATTACATTTTTTTTGTGGATGAGAGTGAGGCCGGATGCTGAGAGATGATAAAAGGTACGAAGTCTTGGAGGGAGGGTGTGAGACGAAAATCCCCGAGCTTCCATGTCGACGCATGGCAGAGCTCATGCTTTTGTTTGAATTTTGTTTGGGGAGGTAAACTTCGAATCTGATTCTTTCGATGATTGTAAACTTCAATTAGTTGGAGGTCAGAAACCGTCAAGCGACCCTTCTCCTCACATTTTCGGCAAATCAAGAGCAGATGTCCCACCAAAAATAAATATTGGTTATTCCTGTGTGAAGGGCGGTGCCCTGTGAACTTTTTATCGGCCTAATCTAACTATGCAAACTGAAAATTCTAATTACAAGTTAAGCAGGCACCTCCTGTAAATCTAACTAACCTTTGTTAGATTCGTTATATTACTTTTCTGGCGTTTTCTTGGATGAGTGATGAAAATGAGATGAGTCCCAATTGAAAAGTGAAATATGCAAATCCTACAGTTCTGTGAATAAGATGGCAAATTGATCAAACCATGGAGATAATTAGATACTCTGCGACTTAGAAATTAATTGCAATGCTCTGTATGAGACAACAAAACTAACCAGGGAGAAGATTTCTTCAGAGATCCGCCAGGGCCGCCGCCAGGGGGGGACAAACGGGACTCTAGTCCGGGACCCCAACGGAAGGGGGGCCTCGTCAGCCACGCTTGATTTTTTTTTATGCTGATGCTGTGCACGTAGATACGTATATATTCGGACAATTATTCAAGTTACATGTAACAAAAAAGTTAAAACAGAGAGCCAGCCAACGCCGCTGTAAAATGAATATTTCCGTTTCACACAATCAGACGTCGTTCTGTCTCAGGCAACAGCGATATTCTTGTACACTTTCGTGTGGATGTTGACGTGTACGGTGTAGAAAAAATCCGTCTCCGTAGTTTGATAATTCATTCGCTTGGGCGTTCATTATTGCTTTTAAAGCAGTGATGAGTGGGCGCTGGTTTTGTGTGTTCAAGTATAACTAGAGATTCTGGATCACCAGATTTTTTTTTTAAACTGAAGTTTCTGCTTGATACAGAACTAGCAAGGTTAGTTGAGATAACATCTTTCTAAGTACGTTGTTACTTATCCCCACGTTTGAATAATAAACTATAAAGTTATCATTATTTGCCAAACAGATCAAAGTAGAACATACAATGAATCGACACAAGTCTGGTGCTCAAAAGCGACGGGAAAAGAAGCAGAGGGAGAAACGGGAAAAAGAATTGAAAACCAAAAATGTAATTGTCCAATTTTTTAAACACAGCGATGCTCCTAAACCTAACATCTCTTCTGAATCTGAAGATGTTTCCTTTCCATCAACATCCCGCCAGGAATTGCCACGTGAAGATTTGCGGCCCGCAGACGAAGAACGCGGTTGTGCAACTATCAGATCTGGAAACGAAACATCTGCAACTCCAACTGAGGTCGAGACAGTAGGACTATCAGCGAAGTTAGGACTAAGAGAGGCAAATGATAATGTTGATGATTTTGTCGAACATAAAAATGAATTTCGCAACTACAGCGATCCTGGGCGATGGCCAGATCACTTCCAAGACCGGGACAGACACTGCATCGTTGTATGCAAGTTAAAAACTGAAAGTCAGTTAATAGACATGATCAAAAACATGCCTTCAGATTACACTGGCAAAATGTTTTCCAAAAGTCTGTTACACTCCCAGTTGTCCAATAGTCGAGAAGAGTTACTTAGAGATTGGATTGTCTGGAGCAGCTCAAAAAATGTTCTATACTGCATCACGTGCCTTCTCTTTTCTTCTGGTAAAAGTCTGGAACAGCATGTCAGTACTACCCTTTTGGCAAGACGAGGTTTTGATCCAAAAAAATAACAGTGGAGGTTTCTTTACGAAAGGTTACGGAATCACGAAAAATGTTCGTAGCATAGGGATTCTTACGTGTCTTGGAAGCTTTTGGAAAAATCAGTTACTGGTTCTTGTGGTATTGATAGCAGCTTTCAACAGCGAATCCAAACTGAAAGTGACAAGTTCAATGCCCTATTGCGTAGACTCTTGGATGTTACATTGTTTCTGGCTTCCAGAGGACTCGCATTTCGCGGACAATCTCAAGACATAGGAAACCCTCACAATGGCAACTTTTTGGGGTTACTAGAACTCGTATCTCACTATGATCCTTTGCTGAAACATCACTTGGAGTGCATCTAAGACAAGAAAGAGTATGGCGAAAGAATGCGAACCCATTATTTGTCATGGCAGACACAAAACGAATTCATTTCTTTATGTGGAAAACATGTTCTAGACAAGATTTTGCTTGAAAGAAGGAGAGCTATTTATTTTTCCATTATCTCATACAGAACAAAATATTCTCATATTACGATACGTCCATAAAAACGATGAGAACAAATGGTCAATAGAAGAGAGATTTGTAGAGCTCTTCCCGTGCAATCAGAAGACAGGAGAAGAAATTGCAGAAACACTCATTTCACGCTTAGACGAACATGGAATTGATCTTGAAGATTGTCGTGGACAGGGTTTTGACAACGGCGCAAACATGGCGGGAAAAGTGAAAGGTGTTCAAGCGCGGATTCTACAAAAGAATGATGCTGCTCTATTCTCTCCATGTGCAGCTCACACATTGAATCTGGTCGGGGTAAATGCTGCGTCGTGTTGCAGAGATGCCATAACATTTTTTGGAAACGTGAATCGCCTCTACAAATTATTCAGCTCTTGTCCAGAAAGATGGAATTTCTTGCTGGAATCAACAAGATGCTTGCTGCATAATCTAAGTGACACGCGCTGGAGTTCAAGAGTAGATGCCGTGCGTCCAATTGCTCAGAGGTTGCCTAGCATTCTTCCTGTTCTAGAGAAAGTGATGTCCACGACAAAGTACACAAATGAAATTAGAAGCGAAGCACGTGGACTGAAAACATATTTCTCTTCCTTCACCGCAGTGTTGATGGCAGCATTCTGGCTAAAAAATTTGACGTGCATCAATGAAAGAAATCTGATACTCCAATCTAAGGCAATCTCACTTGAAATCGCGTCACGTAACATCAAGGATCTCTCAAATGAATTGCAGCAGTTGAGAGATAAATGCCACACGATTTTCACTGAAGCACAGCATGTATCCAAAGAATTAGGAATTCCTACAGAATTGAAGACGTCGCAGCAAAAGGCCAAGACGTTTCCGTTCAGATTCCGAAACGTCCAATGATTCCTAAGGCGTCGCGGGTGTCGAGGAATCAGCAGAAGCTAAGTTTACTAGCGAAGTGTTGTATTTGATTTTGGATTCTGTGATTGCGCAGATGAACCATCGGTTCGAAGTTTTGGACAAGATCTGGAAACTATTCAATCCAGTTCTAAATTTTAGAAGTCTGACTTCTGAAGAAATCTCATCCTCTTTGCTGTTTTATTGGTTAAATATCCACGTGATCTTACCAGCCTTTTGAAAGACGAATTGCTTCACTTGAAGCATGTATACGGTGCGACATTCAACATCAAGGAAGCGTCTGCCTCTGCGTTGTCTGATCCACTTGATCTTTTGAACTCAATTCATTCATTCGGGTTAGGAATATTTAGTGAAGTCTGTATTGCTCTGAGGATTTTTTGTTGTCTTCCTGTGTCGGTGGCTCAAGGAGAACGATCGTTCAGCAAATTGGCTATTATAAAAAACTATTCGCGTTCTACCATGAGCCAAGAAAGATTAAATGGACTGTCAATTATTTCAATTGAACACGAACTTACCAGGTAGATAAACTTCAATGAAGTCATACGTGATTTTGTTACTATGAAAATAAGAAGGTGGTCCTCCTCATTGCAGTAACTTCTTCTTGTCACCAATGTCAGATTAATGCTGTTCAACTTAAAGAAACAAACTATTTAGATCTTATTCTAGACATACTGATATAGTAAGTATGTTAGTGTATAAATACAGAATCTTACCTTACCATACTGATTGTACACCATGTAGATAACCCTAATCGTTAGGCTAGTACGTATTAAAAAAATTTACCCAGATGTTACTCCTAATCATTGCATTGATATAATTGTACCGTTACAAGTAACCCGCTGCATAGGCCTATCTCATTAATGTATTATTTCAATTCCGCCTTCTGCTTTCGCTGGCTTTCCTACTTGCAGTCAAACTTTTATTTGCGAGAAGGTTCAACTCACCAAGTATGGTATTGGTATTCATAAATGCAGCCAGCATTGTCGCTGTCGGATAAGCTACATTTCGGTCATTTTGTATACATATTTCAAGTTTTTTTGGCATGTGGGGACCTGGGAAAAGGCATCAGGCAAGAGGCAGAGCCCAGACGGGCCCACACGTACCCAGTTGTCAGGGGCCCAAACATTTCTGGCGGCGAGTGTGGATCCGCATTAGTAGAGAAGGCAACTGAGAGTCTACAAGCTACGCATAGAACTTCAGAGATTGTGCAGGTATCCTTTGAACTTGCTTTGGACACTTTGAGCAATTGATGGACTCACAAAGCAATCGATCCAGATTCCTGTATTAAAGTAAAGCGAATAGTCTTCAGATCGGAATTAAGTGTGCTTCACAAAGAAGTGAAATATTGGTGTTGCGATCTATATTGTATTTTATAGTGTGTGCCCTTGGATATAGTGATATAGTGTGGTAATATAAATATGGATATAACAACTTCTGCTTAGTGGACACAAACTGTAAGTGAATATATTTGTTAGAGCCTGTATTGTTTTTTTTTGATAGAGATAAGAGAAATTAATGATAAGATTGGGTGAGGTATTTTACTAGATTGATCACATGAGCACACGGTTGAATTTTAAATTAGAGAATAAGCTTACTTTCATTCAAATTAGAATTTAATAGCCTTTCAGTGTTTAACTTAAATTTAATCAGCAGCTGCATTTAGATTCATTTAGTCATTCATTAGCATATTGATATAACATTAGAATTTAAGATTAGTTGTTAAGCTTATTTGCACTTACCCATCCCTTTCAAATTGATTTTATTTTCTTGAAATAAAGATTATTTTATTTGATTTTAACACTTTGCCTTATTATTTCAACTGAAGTAATTCACTCTCGGGTTTTCCTTTACAATTTTATTTAATTCAAAGAACCCGACGTTCTGGCAGTTGATTATGTTGAAGAATTTCGTGACCTTTTTAGAATACTGAGCTAGTCTGTTTTTGTGGAGGGGAGATCACTTGAATAATCGATTGGTAGACGTTACAAGTGAATATAACGAGAAAATAATGATAGTGGGAATTGGTTTTGTTGCATGTGCCCTAATGGTACAATATAGTATTGTTAGAATTTTCAATGCTAAGATATGGCGTGTAATATATCAACCAACTCATTACGAGTTGTTAGATCTATTGTTATCCATAGCTTATTTGTATCAAGAGAATAATGCTGTTAGGCTTAATGTTATCTAAAACTCACTACTGTTATACATATTGCTAATTAATAGTAGTTAATCGCTTGCTTCAATAGTAGACGATAACGTAGAAACACTTTAGTAATTTAATATGAAAAAATAATAGATGCTTACACATAACGCTTCAGCAATTGAGGCTCACTTCGTTTAATATTATGTGGGAATTCTTACAAATTAAAGAACTTTTATTTTTTTTTAATGTATGAGGAATAATTCCCTCTTCATTTACCTTTCAGTTCTTCAAGTTCATTCGTTTGAATTCTCTCTATGCATTAGCTTACTTAAATAGTAATTTACAATTTAGTTTTCATATTTATTTATTTTCTCTTAAGTGTTTTAAATTGTTGATTAATTCAATATATCTATATAAGATGCTATAACATGAAAATGTGCTCCCTTTATCCGCTTTGGCGGTAAAATCATTCTTGGTTTATTCTTACTGTTTATTTACTGTTTCTTAAAGGTAAACTCCACGGAAAAAATTCGAAAAGTTATTTTTTTTTAGCATCCAGGGTAATATATCATTCAAAAATTTTCGATTTATCTTAATATTTTAATAAGCAAAACGCCTCGATAGATTGAACAATTCAAAAATTAGCCCTCTCGTCCCCTCAGGAGAACCAGCGGAACAAGAAATCATTTCTAGCTTAGTTTCGATTTTAGCCTAGTTTCGATTCTATATAACGCTAGAGTTTACTGCTTTTTTACTATCAGAATGCCTTTAACTTGTTCTGTCTTTGGTTGTGTAAATAAGAAATCCGATAGAAACTTCACGTTTCATATATTTATACAATCAAAAAATCGTTTAAGAAGCAGCGGATTACCTTTAGCCAGCGAAGACTTTGTATCCAAATACGAACAGCGTCGTGTGATCAGTTCTTTTCGAAGCGTCTTGCTTTTTCTATAATCCTGCAGTTTCAAATTCATTAAAAATTAAAACGAAATTCATTGAAACTCGAATCTGTTCCAACTCTAAAAGAGCATAATTCTGGTCATCTTCAAGAACAACGAACGCGATAGTCAGACATTTGCTAACCGCCGAAGGAATGAAGTAGGCTTACCTGCTGCCATGAGGTACGTGCACGCATAAATATAACGAGTAATTTTTTTTTAAATACGAGTAAAAATACTGTTTTAAACGTAACAAACGATATGCAAATTACACTATTAACACATTTTAACAAGCTCATCACGTATAAATAGTGAAACAATAAAATATATGACAGAAACGTGAAATTCCCATTTGAAGCCAGCAAAAACAACGCCACGAAGTTGGTCGAAATCGACAGCAGCGCTGTTATTTCGCACATCCGCCGCGCGCCTGATTTTTAGCATTGCTTCATACGAGACTAATCATACTTATTTATTCTATTCGTTATGTCGTACACCATAAATGATTTTCCTCGTGATACTGTTCTACTGCAGTTCTGAACATTCTATAGCTCATTCACTGATGTCTCTCATTACATTTCAGAATGGAAGCACTAACATTGGAACAGCGTGTGTGAAATTTTACGAAAATGCTGGAAGTAATGCTGTGGGGAGACGCTTTCTTATGAGGCTATCTGAAGGACCGAATCTTCAAAGATGCACCTGCAACATTCCAGGGTCTTCGTACTGCAATTTCCAGTAAGATTCGTACAGTCGAAAATGATTTTTTTCAGTGAGTCACCACGGAATTCAGTTCAAGGCTCTACACACTGATTGCAGCAGATGGAAATCACTTTGAAAACCTTCTGCATTAAATTTCAGGATGTTTATTATAGTGTAAATATGATAAAAAGAATCTATAACCTCATATTATGTCGTAGGACACAAAAACTTTCTAAACACTTTTTTTGCGCCCCCCCCCCCCCTCCGATGATCTTATGTAAATAATAAATTTTGGCTTTAATGTTGAGGAGAGTGTGATTCTATTGAAGTGTCTGCAGTACAAGTACCAGGAGAAAGTAATGAATACTTCTCGAACTAAGATCAACGGATTTCTTTTAAGAAAAAGAGTATAGTAAAAGACTCCAACGTTTGGATCTACAAGAAATCATCGTGAGTTTTTACATCGGGTCAAATTTATTTTCATTGAATTTAAAGTACATTTCATCTGTACATTTTTTTATATGGATAATATCATATCACCATTTAGATTATTCTACTTCCCCGGACGAGTTTATTAGCCCTTCAGGGTAACGACTCATTCATTCTCATTAATTTTACAAATGTAGGCTCTACTGTTTTCTAATAAGTATAGTTTTTGTCCATATCGGCTAGCCTTTCATTTTAACCTTTCACTTTACCCACTCGATAAAAGAGGCAGGGCATGAGATTTATTCATCGGGTTTTTTGCTAAACCCACATTTTACATGATGCTCTACAACTTTCTAAATAACACATGGGGTCTAATCCCTACCCCTACAAAATTAAAATTTTCAAAATTTACCCCTTCACCCCCAGGGACGCGAAATATTTTTATTCTGAATTAGGGGACATTAAAACCAAATAATCAATATTCATTTTCCCCCAATCTGTTCCCCTTGAGTCGTTATTTGGACCTAAAGACGGGACACCAATTATGAAACACCCTGTATAAAAGTATCTCCACGCTTATGATAAATACTTTGAACACCTGTCGTAATTGTAAAAGTCAGAGAGGACCTATATTCATCGCCTGATGCCTGTATGAATTTAGTATTAAAACTTTTATATTTTTTCTTTTGCTGAAGTGTGTATACATATTTTTGGCGAACTCTGTATACGGGAAGGCATTCTAGAGAGTTATTATACTCTATCCAACGAAGTTGGAGTGGGCGTGTCCAGTTAAACTTCCTACTAGCTGGCCGCCCGTGCTTCGCAACAGGTTACCGGCAACACTTCCTAGAAAGCAAACCTGTGCACGGAATCGTTATACATTGTTACAACATCATAAAAAGTAGAATTTAGGGCTTATTATTGATAGATATACAATTAACACTGACTTTTTATGATGTAACAATGTATGACGTTTCCGTGTATAGGCAACACCCCCTAGAAAGAACGCCTGCGGACAAAAGGTGTATACATTGGTATAGACAACACCTTTTGTCCGCAGGCCTTCTCTCTGGGAGGTATTGGTATAGGCCTTCTTTCTAGGAGGTGTTGTTACCAGCCACCCTGCTGCTGAAAAGTGTAGGAATAACACTGCAACTCAATAACCAATATTTGTTGTACGTGTTTTGAATACTATTCGAAAGAAATTTATTGCAACAAACCACATTATATAACAATGAATGGATTTAATTATTTGGACAATACTTCTTTGTAGACCACATTTTAGTGAAAACTCTCTGGTTTTTCTTCAAGTTGCCTTGTTCGTCACTTGCAAATAATGTTACCCTGACTGTCTCGAACGATGTTGTTCTTGAAAATGCAACGTAAACTTGGCCATGACTGAATACTGGAGATGGCAAGTAAATGCCAAGTGAATCCAGTGTTTGTCCGTGGCTTTTGTTGATCGTCACTGCAAAAGAATGTCTCAGTGGAAACTGTTTTCGTCTTAATACGAGGGTTGGGGCATAAGTCATGGCAACTATTTTTTTTCTTGTAGATATGTGAACGGATCACAAACTTATATGTGTCGTGTGGAAGTTCTGCAGGCATAGTGTGTATGCAGAACAACAGATGACTCTGTGATAGCTGGTAGTAGCGCAGCGAGGACTGTGAAATCAGTCAGTTGGTGAGTGTCGTGCGAGATGGAAGTAACCCGTGTTGAGCAGCGCGCTTACATCAAAATAGCCGTTCTCCGAGGGAGAAATGCGATGGAATGTCACAGTGAATTAGTGGAAGCCCTTGGGAATAATGCCCTACCATACCGTACAGTAGCACGGTGGGTAGGAAAGTTTCAGCAAGGACATGTGTCAACCAGTGGTGAGCAACGTTCGGGCTGATGGTATTCTGCGCCTCCCACATCGCTGGCAGTGTGTGGTGACAGTAGCAAGGGACTACTTTGAGGGTCTGTAGGCCCAGGTTTGTCATGTCAACTTTATGTGTACTGTGTTGTCATTCTTTTGCACCGTGAAGGACATATTGCCCTGTATACTACCGTAATAAATTAGTGTGTTCATGATACATCTTTCCAAATTGTTTTTTATATTACATGTCTTATTTTAGCAGGACACAATTCCACGTCGTTTGATAAATTACATGCCATATTTTAGCAATGAAAATTCGTATGAACCATAAAGTTCCACTAAACCACACTCGAATTGGTTATTGACGCCTTCATATTTCGTTTTAAACAAATATGTATGTGACTGTTAGTTCTCAGAATTCTTTCCGTTGGTTTTCTTTTCACAGGATACCAATTCTGTGGTTTATTTTTAGCTTTTTTTTGGCTCTTTCTTCACAGATCTTGAATTTCTATCGGTAATAGCAAAGTCGATGTTGGTAACAGTTTTTCTTTCTAAGACATCCATTATTCTTGGATATTTTTCTGTACGATATTTCAGTGCTATTCATTGTAAACACATGTAGTTAACACCTTGTCCTTTCGTCTGTATATGTCACATTTTCCAACCGTACTGGTATATTCAAGAAAAAAAATAGTTGCCATGACTTTTGCCCCAACCCTCGTATAAACGGAAGGTGAGGGTCACTCGGTGCAAGAATGACTCTTGGAATAAATACTCTGGTACCTTTAAAAGATCCTGTCAGTATTTCACAGTCAATGACTTTTGACATCATTTGCTTCACAATCATTCTCGTGCCATTGCAAAGATCTTTTGTGGAGTCAAGGTTTCTTAGTAGCATGACTACTGCACCAACTTTCAAGTTAAGTCTATACCTCCGGGAGTTAAGCTATTTAAGAACTCTGTAGGATAGTTTTCTACCTCCTCGGCATTTGCAGTATCTTGCTGAATCGAATCTATGCTCGTGTGGCTTTTCAAGTCAGACTGAATTCGTCTAAGGACATTTTCTTTCAGTTGAAGAGACTCATGGTTTTTTGGAGTCAAGATTGCAAGATTTGCGATGCTGTTATCTTCAGGTTGGATGAGTTGAGGAAAGACAGCATCAACTATGCATCCATTTTCAACACATACTGGAGGAATTTCGAAGTATCCTTCTTCTAATCCAGGCTCTTGAAGTTGTCCATCTCCAAGTTTTAAAAGCCAATCGGAGAAGCCTTGGTGTTCTTGTGGAACATTCTTGTCATTGTCACGCATAATTGGTCTAACTTTAGGAACTGAACATCTTTCCAACATTTACTATTCTTCATGCATGACGAAATTATCTCAGTTCTACTCCCATGTGGAACAACAGGGAGAATGTGTCTAAAGTCTCCACCGAAAAGAAACACGGCACCGCCAAATAGTGTATTGGAAGGGACTTGAGCGCCTTCAGCGAGAAGTTCCCTGTACAGTATGTTAGTACTGTGCCATGGGTGCTTCATCCCAAGTGATGACTTTTGCTTTCTTCAGTTCTTTTGATGAGTGATTCGATTCTTCCATGTCGAATATTATAGGTGAATGTTTCGTTAATTGGGACAGGGAGCTTGAAGAGGCTGTGAGAACTTTTGCCTCCCTCAAGCAATGTTGCTGCCATTCCCGTAAATGCATATTGCAAAACTAAATCGCCTGTGCTACGAACGTAATGCATAATTGTTTCTTAGAGGAAGGTTTTTATCACTTCCTGCAGGCCCATCAATAAAGAAAAGTCGTTTTGCTAAATTAGGATTTTCAATTGCTTCCCTAATTTTTTCGAAAGCCTGTTTTTGTCCTTGATTTAGCATTTCGTATTTTTCATCGAATAGAGCTTTTTCGGTGTCTGTGTCAAAAGATTTGTTTGAGTGGATATGCTCGTCATAATTGCCATGTGGAACCTCGAGCCCAAAATGTGCCAATGCCTTTCCATGTATCTGCAGCACAGATTCTGTTTCTTTGAATGTCATCTACGGAACTTTCTCTCCATCAGGAAAGCGTCTATTAAAGTCTTCGATAAGATTGTCTTTATGTCTATCAAACAATTTGGCTGCATCAGATGGTCGACACATGATGCAGATAAATGCAAATAATTGCCTAAGCTGTATTGGCATTTCATGAGTTGCAGCCTCATTTAGGCAAGTATCCCATTCCGAGTCAACGTCAGTTAGGCCCCTTGAAATGCAGGCTTCCTGGAAGGTAGAATATGGAACAGGGTTTCCTTTAACAGCTCTTAAATCATCAAAAGAGGTGGCTCCTCGAACATGTAGAAGCAGAATTCGGAGGAACCATTTCTCCCTCTTTGTGGGACTTACGGTAAACATCCTACCAATTGTAGTTTCAAACAATGCTGATATAAAATGCCATCAAACAATGCTGATACAAACAATGTATACGTAACCTTGGCAACATAGCGATGACATTAGCCGATTATATATATAGATTTCAATTGTTATATAGGGATTGTTTAAAATATTAGAGATGACTTTATACTCTAAATTTATAAAGTGTGTGTTCTTTTAAAGATACATTTTAAAGTTTGTGTATTCGTCATTTGCATGTAGTGACACTGTTTTGATTCGATAGATTCAATGAATTCAAGATGATATACAGATGGGTTCAAAACAATGTACTCACTGTTTGATATCCATATCTTTTTTTCGCGTAGCTCGTTGATTGTAGCTGATTTTTGTCGATACCACGACATATTACATATTTTAATAGTTACACTGCACTTCTGCATGAGAATAGTAAGTGTAAGTCTTTTTGTATCGAAATTATTGAATTAGAAACAATAAGTATATTTTGAACCCCTCTGTGTACTTGCTTCAAGAGTGCAAATGCGGTTATGATGCTCAAATATCCAGTCGAGAATTATATATTCTTTATATAAATACGTTTGGAGGTCATAACAAAAAATTAATCATCCCTAAGACGGTATATGAAAGTAGTGGAACTCTGAGTTCAAATACCACTTGATCCCCTCAAACTCACACCTCTAACTCCGACCCTAGTGGGCCAATCAAAACCAAACTAAATTGTGAAGTAAGATATGCCAATGGTAAGCTATGTTTCGAATTTCAACTTGCTACGACAAAATTTTGGAAAATATGAAGGAGACGGACAGACGGACATTGTGAAACCAATAAGTGCTCCGGTACTTAATAATTACATTTCTCGAAGAACAAAATTGTTGATTTTGAGAAAAACTAAAACAAGAAAATTAAAAAATTTTATTCCTCAATAGAGAAAAGTAATGCTTTCAGATGGCTTCCAAATCAATATTTTCATAAACATTTTCCCCATGTAGCAGTTGTGTCATTCGAATGTTTTGAATTACTCTGCATTTCAGTTTAGTTCGTCGTCATCTTCACGCCTTTTCCTGTATATTAATAATTGTGAACGAGTTTTTAAAGTAGCTTAACTTAGCATTTCCTAATAAAAGTGAATTATGTATACATTTTCATAGGGCGTTTCAATATTCATGTAAATTTTAAATGAAACCAGAGTTTTCTGTGTATCCTGAAAGTAATCTGTTCTTAAAACTTACTTTTTTTTTTTTTTTTTTTTTCATTTTACCTACTAAAACCTTAACGACCAAGTTATTAATCTCCTGCAGTTGAAAGTAACGAAAGGATTAAATGAAACGTAGCCCAAGGTTAAAAAAGCTGATGTATTAAGAAAAATTGGTTAGTGGCGGTCAAAAATTTGTTAGCTGAGGGCGGCATTAAGTGTCGCAAGAGCGAGTTTGTTTAGTTCAGGGCAGTAATGGAAAAAGCATGGCTCAGTTAGTCCATTGCGAGCGTGAAAATAGCGTTTACGATAATCGCTGCGAAAGGAGTGCAACCATTAAAGCAGAAAGATATTGCATAACACAAGCGATATTGCTTCCGGCTATCAAATAGGCCTACAAACGTTTTGGGAAGGTTCCGTAATAAATTGAGGAAAAGTTGGAATTCTAAAGAAAGACCGCTATTTACTTAAACAGTGCCATTATATTGGACTGTCATTTTCACACAATTTATGGTAAATAAAGACAAACATTAGTCGGAACTTAGTAAGTCTCACATCAATGAGCAATACAAACATGATTCCATGCGTAATATGGATTTAATTCAAATTAACATCAAAACGCCCTCAGCAGGCAGAAAACGGGCCCAGAGTTCTACTGATTAACATAAACGAAAATTTGTTGCTAAGTTTTGTGTCAGTCAATAATGCTAAAATTAATCAAATTGTGATAGAAAATAAAATGCGTTGGTATCTTTATTTTGGAGAACTCTGCAATCAAAACAGGAAGTTCTGGAAGCTGGAATTTACATGTTTTATATTTATACTTCGTCTCTCTATATCTGCAGAGAAATTAACGTGATTAAAGTATCTTTTTGCAAAAGCGAATAAAAGTGACTATAAAAAAGTGCTCCGCACCTGAAATTATGAGCTTGACCGTTCCTTGAAGCTAAAGTGGGATAAAAATGGCTGAATGAGCAAGCTTTCGTTACCAAAAACGAACTTGAAAGTATGCGTCAAACGGTATGAATGGTTAAATGTATTCCATAGTATGAGTTGGTGAATGATTTTGTATGAACATGTCTGAGAGATGTGGAAGAACATGTGTATGAATAAGGACTTGCTTGTGAATAGCATATCAGATGCTGAGGGTAGCGGAGAATGGGAAAATGGCAGTCACCTAAGAACAAATCACAATACATCAATTAACAGTGCATGCCTTGAGTGCACAATTTTTTTATACAGGGTGTTTTTGAATTGAGTACAGATTTTTTGGGAGATGATAGAAGAGGTCCTTAGAAGTATTTTTTGTCATATGAACATGGGGTCCCCGCAGCTCCGTTTACTTACAATACTGCATTGAACAATCAAATGACACCGGAACGCAGTGTGCGTTGGTAGGCCTAGATTATTTTACTTTTAACAATTAACACAAGCAATCTATTGTAATAACTTTTAAAGTAATTGTTTGCAAAGAAATTTTAAGGTGCACGTGCTTGTTGTTGAAAATTCTTAGGACAAACTTCGTCAAGGAGAATCCATGATATCCAACTCCTTTGTAAAATACGATTAGTCCATATGTAAATGAACTAATCGCATTCTGGGAAAGCAGTAAGTAAAGATTTGTTTTAAAAAGTTCACTTGATGTACTTTTTACATGTGTAAAGTTAAACAAACAGTATGAATCGTTTTACATGGAATGATTATGCAGACATGCGTCTGTGTCTCCGTGCTGCTGGTACCATGGATGGTGCAAGGCGTTTGTATGCTGAACGTTATCCCAACAGAATTCTTCCCAATTCACGAACATTTGGTGCAGTAGATCGTCGTCTAATAAAAACAGGCGCATTCGCTCATGATAATCATCAGCGTGGACGTCGTCGGTGGTTACGCTCCACTGAATTAGAGGATGAAGTTTTGGAAAGGTTTAACCGAAATCCATCGACAAGTACTCGTGCGGTCGGAGCTGTTCTGAATACTAGTCATACCACTGTATGGAACATATTATATGACAACCTGCAACATCCGTTCAAGCTTCGAAAGGTGCAGGAATTATGTCCCAATGATCATGGTCCCCGGCGTGCTTTCGCGGAATGGTTTATGCAGCAACCGAATATGATTCCAGACTTTGCTTCCATGGTTTTGTGGACAGATGAGGCAACGTTTACGCCAGAAGGAATGTTCAATAGCTACAATAGTCATCTGTGGTCTCATGTCAACCCATGTGCAACACATGTTAACAGTTTTCAGCATCGTTTAATATTTGGGCTGGCATGATTCACAATGTCCTGATTGGGCCATATCTCCTACCATGCCGTCTTAACGGGCAAACATACCTTGGTTTCCTGAGAGAGGAGCTCGCTGGTCTTCTTGAAGATGTTCCACTAATGACCAGACATTTGATGTGGTTTCAACAGGACGGCGCACCTTCGCATTACACAAGAGCAGTTAGAGATTACCTAAATGAGACATATCCTGGTCGTTGGATTGGTCGTGGCGGACCAGTTGCTTGGCCACCGAGATCGCCAGATCTAACACCGATGGATTATTTTTATGGGGAAGCATAAAATCAATGGTGTACTCCGAACCCGTAGATACCGAAGAAGAATTGGCGGCTCGTGTTGTCGCGGAAGCAGGTGACATCAGCGACCGTGCAAATCAACTGTTTCCACGCGTACATCAATCCATCTATGAAGCAAATGGCGGTCATTTCGAACAATTACTGTAAAAGTCATACAGTGGTTTGCTTGTGTTAATTGTTAAAAATAAAATAATCTAGGCCTACCAACGCACACTGCGTCCCGGTATCATTTGATTGTTCAATGCAGTATTGTAAGTAAACGGAGCTGCGGGGACCCTATGTTCATATGACAAAAAATACTTCTAAGGACCTCTTCTATCATCTCCTAAAAAAATCTGTACTCAATTCAAAAACACCCTGTATACAGAGTGAGTATCAATTGTTGGTACCATAAAAAGGTTATAACTATAAATACTATGCGACGCGGTTTGCAGTAATGAAAACGGAGACTCTCAAAGTTTTCAGCTGTTTTCATTAAGTGACTGGTCCCATGAAGTAATAGACCAATTAACATATTACTCCATGACTGATCCCAGCATGCAAGTGGTATTGCACAATAATCAAAATGGCGATTCCCGAACGGAAAGCATTAAAATCTCTGATATAAATTCAACTATGTTACCGTGAAGACCCACCTGATAAGAGTTCAAGCAGCAGGGAGTAAGTTGATCCAGAAGTGCACGATCAATGTCGAATGAAAGTGTTGCAAAATTACAGAAGCTTTTACCCGCAGCCCAGAGAAATCAATGCGCCTTGCAAGTTTGGAACTGAGCATTTGAAAGAGCACTTTTCGTAAGGTTTTCTCATGACCAAACTAAAGTTTTATCTGTTTGGTCCTATGAAGAGGTTCATGGCCGGGCAACGGTTTGATTCTGGCAAGGGGAAGAAATCGACCAACTGCATTTGGCTGTATATCACAAAACGGACTTTTACGCAGATGGTTGATGAAATGCTTACTCGTCTGAAACTTTATCCCAATAAACTTGACATTATGCTTCAACTGGAAAAGGACGACAAGCAGCGACATTTTACGTTTGCTGTAGCAGTGCTTGCAGAATCGACAATGACAATGCATTTGTTTCCAAGATTGTTTTTAGTGATGAGGCAACATTCTGCGTGTCTGGAAAAGTTAATAGACACAATTGCAGGATACGGGGATCGTAAAATCCACGTATTACACGCGAACATAAGTGGGACAGAGAGAAATTGAACGTGTGCTGCACACTATCGTGAACGGAAGTGATAGGACCGGTTTTTCTTCCTTGAGCAGACAGTGAGCAGCACTAATTACCTATACATGCTAGAAAATTGCGCCTTACAATCATCGAGGAACATTAGCCAAGAGTATTTTTCGAACAGGACGGCGCACCATCCCATTAGGGACTTCATGGTCGGGAGATTATCATCATTTCCCGGACAATTGCATAGGATGAGATGGCATGATCTCTTAGCTACCACATTTACTCACATAACCCCCATCCATATTTTCCTGTATTAACGATAAGGGTTATAGAAGGAATCGTCCAAGCCATATTATCCATCACTCAGGAGAGAAACTGCTTATTGCCTTGATATTTTCCGGGCCACAAAAAGAGCTCATATCGAGTTAGACAGATTCGTGGTGATATGACTATAACTGCTAAAAACACTTTAATGGCCGTATCACTACCTCGAATTACTCTGAGAGTTAGGGTTAGGATTAGATTTAGGACTTATTATTTATTAATAATAAGCCCACAATTAAGATCACTACGGCCTCAATTATTCTTGGTGAGCTTACATTCTCACAATTGCAACTTTTGTGTGAAAGACGAAGAGTTGAACAGGTTGGTGATTTCGCAGACGGCGCTACAGTTAGAATTTTTCCAACGATCAGATTGGTAGATGGGTATAATTCTAAAATGACGGATAAACTATTTCATTCAAGTCGCGTTTACACCTTGCATGCTACCGATGAGTCGCGAGAGGCCGCAACCTACGGAAAACAACCACCATGTAACGTAATTCCTGCTGATGTGAATAACTGTTGTGGTTTGTTGCACATATTAAAAGTGGGCATTGGTTCCAGAATAATGTTAAGGCGTAACATATCAGTTACTGAGTGTCTAGTCAACGGTGCGATGGGAATAGTTTGCAAATTTATGTGGCCTGCCCTTCGTCGCGATCAGTTAGAAACAGGAGAGTTACCTGATGCTGTTTGTATTAAATTTGACGATGAGACCATTGGTACTAACGTGAAAGACGCTGACGGCTTAGTTGCAATAGCACCAGTTATCAGCAACATTTCAAGCAACAAAAGGCTACGGAAATGTTGAAAAAAAGAATGTTGCCATTAATCTTGAGTTGGGCTGTAACCGTTCATAAGCTTCAGGGTAGCACATTAAATAAAGCAGTAATTTACTTAGGAAAAAATAACTTTGCTAAGAGTCAAGTGTGTGTTGCCCTAAGTCGTGTGAAGACATTAGATGGGTTTGTGATTTAGAACCAAGTAAATTACTAACCAAACCACACAATGAAAAGGTATTTCGAGAAATGGAAAGATTAAAACGATTGTAGACGACGTTGTTAATCAAATTGAAAATCACAGTATTATCCCCTAACTCCTAATCGTTAATGGGTGCTGTGGCTGGCTCAAAAGCATGGGATGCTGACTCCCGAACACTGCTTTCTGCTTAGTTCTACAGTACGATACCTGTAGGATCGACATAATTTCTTCAGTAACTTAAGAGACATTCATACTGCTTGCCGTAAAGGAGTTCCATTATCTTCCTTTGTAGTTCAAGTCTACTCCAGTCCAGCACCTACTCGGCCATAGTTAGGTACCTGTAGCTAATAGGACCGACATAATACCCACATTAACATGAACGAGAGGAGTTCTATGTCTGCCTTCGTAGTCCAAGCTTAGACCATTCCAGCACGTCCTTGACCACAGTTATGTACCTGCCTTGTTATACGATGGTAATAAACCTGAAAATATCTCGCTCATTTCAAATTTTCTATTTGATTTTCAGGAGTTCCATGGTGAATTTCCGGAGTACAAGGTCCAATACCAATGAAATTAATATGGGACCATCTTGGTGCTAAACCGAATCCAACGTTGAATTTTTAAAATCGGTTTATAAATGAAGGAAATGTCGATGAACATACATAAAAAAATACACACAGACGAACATAGAACCTCCTCCTTTTTGAAGTCGTTAACAATGCTGCAGAAAACTTTAACTAATTAACCGACTTCAAAAAAAGGTTATCAATTCGATGTGTATGTTTGTAATATTGTTGGAATTGCACAATATTCATATATGTGTCACGCAAAAGTTATGAGCGCAGTGGAAAAATAATATTCTTAACTCTAAAGAACGACACAGAGCATGGCTTTTGGTAAATAAATATAATTAATTAAATTTATTCGTTAAATCTTAGATTACGAATACAAATGATTGGGAATAGCTGTGGGAAATGAAACTACGATTCCCTTAATTAAGGTTAATTAACTTAACAATTAAACTATTCCCCGTGACCTCCGCTAACTGCAGAAACTCACGAACATAAATTATGATTCTTAAACTACCGAAATATTTTACAAATACGATTTCGGATTCAATGTGGCTGCCTAACAAGAATAGTCCCTTGAGCAACTGCTTAAGCATAAACGCATTCTCGTCTAAGGGACCTTGCCTCTGCTAACGTCCAAGTAAGTATTATCATTGCTTTAACGGAACGCACCTCCAAAAAAGCGTTCACGCTGAGCGTTTGAGTCCTGGAACGACCCCACAGGGAATCTAACAACGAAAGATAAAGAACGTATATTTTACTAACGTTGTAGACGCACTTTCAAACGCCCCATTAACCTCTAAGCCTAACACCCCTTTAATAGCAAAGCAAATACATATACATTGTGGTTCTCATAATAACATGCACTGCCATAGGATTAGAAAGCCCTTATCAAATTTCCAACAGTCTAATTAGACTAGACGCCATAAACATGAAACGCGCCTTAGAAAGAAGCGGCCGGAATTTTTTTTCCAATGGCGGGCGGGAAATTATGAGAGATTTTTCGTGACCCGACAGAGCCAGTTAATTATATAACCAAACATGGCTTACCTGAAGTTTGACCTGAAGTTAGCCTTTAAAAGCGAACTCTCCCTAAAAAGACTGCTGGGAGGCCCCAAGGATCAGATTCCGAAACACGAAAGGTCAAGGATATACCTTCTACCCTGCGGAACCTGCCCAAAGAAATATATCGGCCAGACTCGTCGGAGGATGGAAACCAGAGCCAAAGAGCATTTGGACTATAATAGAAACAACAGACCCGACAGATCGGCGATGGCGGACCATATTTTACGGACTGGACATAATTTTAAAATTGATCAACTACAAATCCTTCAGGTGGTTAACGACCCCAAGAAACTAAACTATTTGGAATCCTGGGAGATCTTGAAACACCAAGGTGACTCGTTGCTGAATCTAGATACAGGACCCATAGACCTCTCCTGTTGGAAAGCTTTATTATATCATACAAGAAAATCAACCCCCACCTAGTGGAGCCTTCTCCTAGGTAGGTCCGCGCTTTTGCTGCCCAATGGCGTTTTTTACCTCCAATTTTTTCCTATACTCCTTCTCATTGACTTAACTCTAGTATAAATACCTAAAACCTTACTCTGTAAATCGATTCATACTGAAGATGGCTACGTTGTAGCCGAAATATACATCTATGTTATGATGAATAAATTCTTTGTGGAAATAGTGGAATCCATCGTCTCGGTGCGGGAAGAAGGCGCCGAGACTCTCCTGTATATAGGCGGAGATCGTCCAGGGAAATACTCCAGTCCAATATTGGTCCTGGGCTTGGCTGCTGTCTTCAGCTGCGTTGAATTCGGCGGCGTTAATCCACTGTCGCACTCCCTCTACGACGACTAAGGAGCTGGTCGTGTAATGGAGCAAACTTGGTCCATGACGAACGGCGAATTCTCGAGCATCTACGAAGACGAGGCCTATCCGCTTATCGTTGTGGCAATCGTCGTTGACGTGGCTGCGAGACGAATTGTCCGTGGGCAGAATTCCTGGCGAGATGCTATATTCGGTTGCTGAGTCCGTGTCGTCGTTTTCTAATGGGAAAACTTTAAGCACACTTTCATTAGCAATAGTTCCACGCCCGTCATTCACAAGCGCACATGTGCTCGCGGCGAGAACTCCGTTCTCTCCTCCCGTCGAGCTTGTTCCTCGTGGCCGTCCCGCAATCGCACTAGAGTCCCGTAAGTCTTTTACGCAGTCGTATTGGCATAGCAGGGACTCTTAAGTTTCGCTCGGCCAACCTTCTTGTCTCGAATCCACGGTCACTCTCCACAAATTTTGCTTCCCGCCTCGCCTTCTTCTGTCCGCGCCGCTTCCGTGACTTCCGCCCTCTTCTCTCTCCTCTAGAGAGCTCACTTTCGAAGCTCGCGCTGTTTTGCTTCATTTTGCCACCTTGTGGCGCTGCTCGAACTCCGACATTAGAGTCCCTGTAAGTAAAACGAGTAATGACACTCCATTCTTTCCTATGGAAAGCGAATTCAGCCAATTAAAGCCGTTTATCAAATCACGTGACAACCCACAAAAATGGATGGTCTCAGTATTTACAGGTATTCACGAACGTCGTAAAGAATGAATTTTTATGATGTTAAAACGGTAAAAACTGTGATATTAAAAATATCAGATTTCTCACATCATTTATCACTTTACAAGTTCTTATTTTTAGTTGAATTGAATTTTTAAAATAAATTTGTAATAAAATATTTAACAAGCCGGATTGATGGCCAAGAGCGTTAAGGCGCAGGTCGAAACCAATGAGTCGCGGGTTCGAATCCAGCCGAGGGCAAGGATGTTTTTGTTTGTCCCTTTTCATTATCATCCTTTCATCATTTTCATCTATACTCTGGAACTAACAATTCCAGTTTCAAATTTAATCAGGTATATACAGATTCTTCCCCTTCAAATTTCAATTAACACAGTGTTAAATTACGTGCTCTCTAGACAGCCAAAATCGAATAACAAGAAAATATTTAACAGAAGTGCAAATTTAACAATTTGTAATAGCTATTCTTTCAGAAATGCTTTCAGAAATTAAAAAAATACAGCCTAAGCATTTGTATGGAATTATTGATTATGTAACTGAACAAAGTGATGTTCAAAAAAGAGCAGTTTTTCTCATGGAATTTTTCGGAGGAAATCCATCTCACACTTAAATAAAATATTTTTTAACAATTTTCATTTGGTAATGAATTTCCATACATCTTTAGAAACAGAATTATTTTCCCTCGTAATTACAAAAATTCAATCAAACTTTCAGTTTTTCCCATAGGATAACATTATACATGACTGCCATATACCCCCAAAATGGCGGCGTGTCATTTCCCATATACTACTCGTTTTACTTACAGGAACTTTATCCGACATTATTATTTAGCTGATCGGATCTGCTAATAATATCGGAGCCCGAACATGTCGCAAAACTTTGTGATAATATATTAGTCTATGTGTGTCACGGAATTCGAATGCCATCTCGAATTCCGATGACGTCATCCACCATTACCGAACTCGGATCTTCCATCGGACGAGAGATGGGGGTGGACGAAAAAGCCGCCTACGTCAACAAGAGCGACACGCAGGAGCCAATCAGCGGGCAGAGCGGGAATTTGATCGTAAAGGAGAGAGAAACGACGAACGTGGCATTCGTTATGAGGGAGTGAAGGCAGACGGATCGAGACGGAGTTGGAGCCGAGGAAATCGAGGGATAGAGCGGAGCCGAGGAGATTTTGCGATAGGAAGGAGAGGAGAATGCAGCAAGGGACCCGACGTATTGGCGGCAGCTGCACGACCTTCCGAGGAAAGGAGCGAGATGAAAGCTTCAACGAGCAAACAGGCCCCCGCTAAAACGAACCCGTCGACGTGGCGAAACGACTCGCGGAGTGAAGGAGAACCGTCGGTGCCGGCCTTCGTAAGGTTTACACGACTCCCGACATGGACATTGGAACTGAGAACGTCCCAGCTGGTAAGCGCCCAGTTTCAGCTATATTTTAATGCGCAGCTCGCAAAACGCTGCTTTCCAGAGCTTACCTACAGCAGATTAAATTTCAGCTCGGTCGTTCAGGGACTTTGGCCATTCAGTTTAATGGCGTACCTCGAACGAGATCTAGGATTCACGTATGAAAAGAAATTACGCCGTTAAGG
>JAHWFO010032584.1:46100-62454 GCA_023313115.1 Rhysida immarginata
AAAACTACTGAACCGATTTTGATGAAACTTGGATTTATCCCTAAGTTGAAAGACACTTAATCCAATAAAAAAAAGATTTATTGCAATTCGATTTCTAGTTTCTGAAAAATACGTGGACAAGCGTACATACTGTTGCACCCAAAATCCTAAAAACTGATTTTTAAAGGAAAAATATTTTTCCTATGGTTGGGCCCAATCGCAAATTTATCTTTTGGGTGCTCCAGGTCTACTCTGACATTACGTATAAAGACAGTTATTAGATATTCTTTATTGAAAGATTGTATCTGAACGATTAACAGAGTGGCAACAAAAGAATTTTACTTGTACAGACGGAATTTAACAAATGAATAATGTTGACTAAGATAATTTTAAAAGATATTTGCTTGAATAAAGGTTTATGGAGCAGAATTGTTGTAAGATACAAGACTTTGGCGATGTGTATTGTTGCGGCTCACGAAGTTTTTTTTTTGAAGAGGGAGGAGACTTCTCTTGGACGCGGAGAAGATCCGTTCTTAGACGTAGCCATGTAGGAAGGCCCAAATCGAACGATTCTTCATCGGTGGAGGGGAGGTTAATAAATGACCAAAAGATGGGCAAACCATTTGAAATCTTCCGTAAAGAAAATCACTACTAAAAGGATGAAAATAACTGCTGAAAGAAATAATCTGGTAAGGTAAACAGTTTAATTGCCTTACCCAAATATATCGCAAGGAAGATATCCGGTTCTTCTTCAGTTTATAGGACACCAAATCGTCTGATGTATTGATGCAACAGAAGTCATTCGAATCTTGCTTGTGACGTCCCCTTGTACCACGGCAGGAATGTACGCAGACAATGGATTGATGGAATGAAGGTCGTATGTAGTTAAGGTTGATGGTCCCTATTAATGTACTAACACTCCCCCGTAGTTGTAAAGCCTTATCCCAGTCCCTAACCCCTCTTACTTACCTCGCCCCTGTCAGTCTGAGCCAACGCGACCTGAAAAAAAGACTGGTTATCGTCTCCCTATGAATGAAAGAGAAAAAGAACTGTAAAAACTAGCTGAATAACGGTTTATAAAACAGACTCTTGTGAACAAACGCCTCGATTTAAACCTAAATATTTCAAAAGTAGTAGAGATTAACTCATCGTCTTTCTTACTCTGGTCAGTCTTGGTTTTACATAGAAGAAGGAAAAAGGAAAATGATTAAAATGAACTATTAAATATTAAATTAAGTTTGATTATTATCAAAGATTTTGATAGTTAAAGAGTTTATAATTGCAATTATATTATTTGAGAAGAGCTTATTTTAAAGAACATGAAATATAAAAGTAATACAAGTTAATAAGTGAATTGTTAAAAATTACCTTCATGAGGCCGTAAATTGCCATCGGTCATCGAACTTTAATTACAAATTTCTTTTTTATTTAATTCTGGGAAGAGTGGGTGCCAAAAGGTTCGGACACCTAAATGTTCTGGATTAAAAATGTATTGAGGATTTGCACCAGAATTCTTTTATTTTGGCATACGACAGACAAGTTTGTACAGAAAAGTTCTCTTTAATAAAGCCCCGTTCTTTATATCAGACCTATAGCGTCTTTAGTATTCTTTATAGTTGTCTTAAGGTATAAAATGTAAAAGAGCTTTATCGAACTTCAACAAGCATATTAAGGTAAAAGAACAAGATTATTCATCTTAGCTTATTTAGTTTTAATCAGGGCTTTAATTTAAAACATTAGCTTAACGAAACATTAGCTTATTTAGTTTTAATTTAAACAAAAAATGTAAAATGGTATTCATATCCAGTTCCTTTGTTTTTTAGAATGTTCATGGGGAAAAGTATATAAAGCTGCTTTCTATTGAGAAAGAGATCAAGAAGATAAACTACCAGAAAGCAAACAGATGCTAATCAAGTCTTATTCACCACTATTTAAAAAAAATTCAACTTGATGATTTAATTATGGATTACATTGTATAATAAATGCTGCCAGTTAGCACTGTTGAAAGCCCATCATTCCGTAGTTTGTTGCAAGGTTTGGCACCAGATATTTCCATAATGTGTAGGGAATGCGTTCTTCGAAGTAATGTTAATAGAATAGTACATTTGCTATTTTAAATGGGGTTTTTTTTAAGTAGTAGAAATAAGACGAACGTTAAAAATAATAAAAAATATTAAGTTTTCTAACTATTAAAAGTTTTAATTAAAAGTTATAATCGGATAATGCCTTTAGGTAATAGAAGTAAGTAATTATGGAAAATTTCCAGAAAATTTCTTGCTTCGAAAGTAGTTACCAGAATAGCATATATTATTTAAATATTGCGCAAAGTTAATGGAAAAAAATTGTAACTAGAAAAACTTTTCGGTATTGAAAAGAAATGTTATTATTCAAATTCCTCCTCGTTATTATTCAAATTCAAATTAGTAGAACTTCCGGCCAATATTAAAATGCTCGTCATGAGATATTTTCCACTGCTGTTAACTCAGGTATTTACTCTTTTGAGTAGTGTTTAAGGAAAACAGCAATTATTTTTGTTTCCAAACGATTTCGTGAAATTATAATTCTTTATTATCTTATGGACTATGAGAACAAAATTTTGCTTGCTGACTAAATAATAATTTTCTTGGTCTGAACAACTTCCGATTTTTTTGTTTTCTGGGGTAAAATTACCATATGTGTAATGCAAAATGAGTTATTTGCGCAAAGAACAGTGACTGAAAAATGATTTATTTGTAGAAAAGTCAATGATTTAAATTTAGATGAAATTATTGAAATATTTATGTCACTCTCCTGGACGTCACTGGAAAACGCGAGTCTTCTATCCATCAAGATGCTCGAGGGACATAAGAGGACGTAATAGGAAGGGAACAAACCGTAATAGGGAAGTGACAGGGTAAGTGAGAAAGAAGATAGAAAGCTCAGACCAAGATAAAAACCCCACGATCCATTGCAAAAATTCCCACAATTTCCACTGGTTTCCCCACTTCCTGTTCCCAGTTTCAGTTTCGAAAGGAGTGAAAGACAACATCGCTAAAATATATTGATTTTATTAATATGAAAATAATATTTAACCATCCTCAAAAATAATGAAACTATATAATCAGTTTCTTACCTTATTATAAACAATCTGAAACTCGAGTGTATGGCAATGCAGATAAAAATTACTATAATTTAAAGCAGCTTAAATGCACATGCTTTTCTTGTTTGCTGATGCCTTGATGATACTGCTTGCAGCATAAGAAGAATCGATTCTTAACGCATCGAGTAACTAGTCTTTCAGTTCTCGATTCATACGATTAGTCGGATTCCGGAAGCCGATTTGTCGATTATTAATCCATTCGAAATCATAATTTTGCTTAATACGTAAAAGGTTTCAGATAAAATATTCCAGTCTTTAAAATTAATTAAATCTTATAAGTTTTGCTTACATAAATATAAAATGTCACGCCAAACCATTATATAATTAACGAGTAATTTTTACTTAATTACGTTTTATCCGTGAGTTCAAGAATAATAGCTGGCCTAATCTTTTTCCAGTCAACCTATTCCGAAATTGGGTCGCTATTAGTCCAAAAGAAAAGTTCATAGGACACAATAGAGGCACAAGTATTTTTTTGCAATACTCTGAAGCTGAGGATATACAGACTTCATACTATCACTTACAACCACTGGATCATTGTGATGATCGAATACATTCTGTTGCAGATATTGCTGCAGCTTCCAGGACCCCTTCACTAATGTTTCCAGACATATCTTTTTATATACAGGGTGTCCCACAACAGGTATAAAAAAAACTTCGTGAGCGTATTCTACATAAAAAACTAAGACGAAAATGCCGAATACAATTTTTATTTTAGATCGTTCATTTTTGAGTTCTGTCTTCAAAGATAGCGAATTTACCCTATGAGGTCTTGAGGTTGTAAATTTACCCTAAGAGGTCTTGAGGTTGTAAATTTACAATCATATCCTGCGGTTGTAATTTTACAATCATGTCCTGAGGTTGTACTTTTACAATCCTGCCTTTGGGTTGTTAATTAACAATGCTGCCTTAACGTTGTAAATTTACAACACTATACTTTTCAATTGTAAATTTACAATTCTTCTTGTAGGTTGTTAATATACAACTTTTACTGGGAGAGTTATACAATGTCAGATTGTATTAGGATTGTAATTCCAATCTCTGGGATATAAATTTCAAGCAAAATCTGTCTTATTAGTGATGATCATGAACATTCCATTCTCAACTTTTAAATCTGAAATTGCAAAGATATTCTTAATGGACTGTCAACAAATTTTATAACATTGAAAATACAGGTGTTGAAGCAAAAACTTGCCTTAGAAATTCATAAATGTAATATTTGTTAAAAGTACTATATTCATTTTAATATTTTATCTAAAAATGGAAAAAGGTGCAATGTAAAATATTAAATGAATAAAATCAAAGTTCCAAATTTAATTAAAATTTTATTCAGAATCATTTGTTTCTATTTGCTTCATTTTTTCATGGCTTTAATTGGATATTTACTTACTTTTAATTTATACATAAAATATTCCAAGAAACAAAATGTATTTTTAAAATTGTTTGAATATTTTAAATTTAATATCTAGAATGATGAAAACAATTCAACTGTTGCTCTTATGAATTCATGAACAACGAGAATGATATGATTTTCTACTAACAATTCGAATCGCTCACATTACTCTAATGGGGTAGAATATAGAATAAATGGTGTCACACGAGTGGCAATACTTCCGATACTAAGTTTATAGAACCAAGGATGGTAGACCAATAGAATTAAATTCTCGGACGAAACTTGTAAAATTCGCGTACCATCTGAAAAATTCTCTCATACATTGCCACAGTGTATCCTTTCACAAAATTACAAGTTGCAATTAAATGAAATCTACTAAACTTTCTTTTATAAAAGTTAGTTTTAGTATTAGTCGTATTTTTCATTCAAGTTTAGCTTCCTGAAAATATTAGTTTTATATCAAAAAACTATTTTAAGAACTTGATATTTCGTTTTGTATTTTTTCATATATAATTTTAAATGCAATAAATCGAATCTTTTAAGTAAACGGATAATGACTCAGAAAATTTTTATAATAAACTTACAATTTAGAAAGATTGGTTGAAAAATAAGTAGACAGATTTTAATATTATTGACTTAAAAAATAACTTATAATCTACATCAAGCAGTGGCGGCTCGTCCATAGGCACTGCAGCACCCCCAGTTTCACTTTCGATATCGATAAAATTTCATTATAATGTGTTTTTTTTTTTAATACTATTCTTATACATGTATATTACATGATCCTTAAGCTTAATGCCACTAGCTATTCTCTAGTTCGTGAAAATTTAGCTACACAGCACCCCCAGAAATTTTAGCTACGAGCCGCCACTGACATCAAGCTAGGATTATCAGCATCTGAATCACAATCTACATCAAAAGTTTTGTCATTAGGTGAAGATTGCACTACAGTAGCCGGTTTATTTGGGTAGAGCACAGCCGACGTCGTACGACTCATTATTTGCGTGGTTTGTTTAAAACCAAAACAGCAATTATTCGACTGTATTTTAATGCATTGAGATGAAAGTAAGGCTCCTTTTACAGATTTTGTTGATAGCTTGTTTCTTACTTGTGTTTTTGTTAAGTTCTTGCTGAAAAGCCTCTCAGTATCGGCATTGGAATGTGGAATAGTTAAATGCAAGTTGAGGTAAAAATGCATATTTGCGTTCACCTTCATTAGTGACGGCTTGAGAAAGCCTGTGCCAAAAGACGTCCACCTCCTTTTGTTTGGTGAGCTCTGGAGGAAGATTGTCCAATGGAAGACGACTCCATTCGTCATCAGGCTGTTGCAGTTCTTTAGGGTCTGATGGCTCTGCTCTAGGACACAGATCACTTAAAAACATGATAGATGGAGTGTCGTTTCGAAATTTAGCTGATAAAGCTTTGTCGAGATTCAAAACTGGCAATATCATCAGTAATTTATCTTCAAAGGGAAAACGTTGCAGATATTCCCAAACATAGCTGTTGCAGATATTCCCGGCATTTTTGCCTGCAGTAAATGAGGTCAGGTTTTTGCAGCACTTACGGATTTTTTAGACCTCCCATGTACATGTTCTCTAGACGTATGAACTTACTAGGCGTGGCCGTAATCGTAGATAATAGCCCGACTGGATGGTAGATAGCACTATAACTGTGTAGCAAAATCCCCAGAAATGGCGACTAGCCCCCTTCCAGAAGTGACGACATATAGGGGAAGAGATGTGTGTGGGCGTGGTCTCACACACAGTGAACCTAGTGCCAAGCCTAGACATTGAAATTCTCGTACTTTCGCGTACGAGAACACATTTTGCCTCGTACATCGTACACTAGTTAAAATCCTCGTACATGTACGAGAATTCTCGCACGACTACCAACGCTGTATAGAACCTGTAAACCACAGATTAATACAGATGGTAACTTCCTATACCTACAAGGTTAAAACAATTTGGGTGATTAGCCAATCAGCGTTCGGCATTCATACCCAGTGGCTGAGATAAGAACTAAAAAAATGACGTCATATATTCCACTAATCACGCCGTTATGAAATATATGACGTATATTTCTTTGAGCAATATATGACGTAGACTCAAGAGTTCAGTTTACTAGAATCGTTTTTTTAATTAATTTTTAAAAATTTATAAAAAAATTCTGGAATTTTATAAAAAAAATTATTTCCGATTGTGAACTGAGTAATGCTAACATAAGAAATGACAACTTTAAACACAGTATAAAATTTCATATTAAGAGTTCAGATGGGAGGCTTCTGAAAACGGAGGAGAGCGTATTGCATAGGTGGAAGGAATACTTTGCATCTCTTCTTAATCCGGTGACAACAACAACTGAGACATACGAGGTGCACCTTGGAGCGGAGAATAGTCACGGTAGTATCACTGAAACAGAAGTCAGATGGGCAATTAAGTCCCTGAAGACTGGCAAAGCTGCAGGTGATGATGAAATCCGGTCCGAGATGTTAAAGGCCTTAAATCAGGATGGTATCCTGTGGCTGACTCGAGTGTGTCAGGTTGCTTGGATATCTGGACAGGCCCCTAAGCAATGGCAGACAGGAATTGTGATCCCTATCTTCAAAAAGGGAGATCAGAGAGATTGCAACAACTATCGAGGCATCTCTTTGCTCAGCATTCCTGGGAAAGTGTACGCTAAGTGTCTGGAGAAGAGAAGTCGGGAAATAGTCGACTCCAAACTGTCGGGGGAGCAGTGTGGTTTCCGACCTGGCCGAAGCACGACGGATCACATCTTTGCTCTAAGGCAAATCTTTGAGAAATCCTGGGAGTATGCAAAAGAGGTCTACGCTTGCTTTGTGGACCTCGAAAAAGCATATGACAGGGTTCCTCGGGAGAAGCTCTGGAAAGTGTTGCAAGAGTATGGAGTGGATGGGCAATTACTGGTTGCTATCATGTCTCTGTACGAAAGCTCTGAGATGTGTGTCCGGATAAATGGCATTAAGTCAAGACCGTTCACCGTGGGTGTTGGACTCCGCCAAGAGTGCGTACTGTCGCCCATCTTGTTCATTATCTTTATGGACTGGATAGACAGGGGCAGCAGAGGCGATGAGCGTGTTTGTGTGGGCGACTGCCTGGTGGAGAGGTTGCTCTTTGCGGACGACCTTGTCCTGCTTGGGTCTTCTCACACGAACCTTCAGCATGCACTAGACCGGTTTGCAGCCAAATGTGAAGAAGCTGGGATGAAGATCAGTGTGGCTAAAACCGAAGCTCTGGTTCTTTCAAGACAGCCTGCTCAGTGCGCTCTCCATGTTAGGGGAGCCTCATTGAGACAGGTGGAGAAGTTCAAGTATCTCGGGATTGCATTCACGAGTGATGGACGGCAGGAGAAAGAATTGGATGCTCGGATCGGTGCTGCAAGCTGTGTCAGACGTGAACTGTGGCGATCCGTGGTAACGAAACGAGAGCTGGGTAACAAAGCCAAGCTCTCCGTCTTCAAATCTATCTTTGTCCCCATTCTCACCTATGGTCATGAGGCTTGGGTAATGACCGAAAGAGTGCGATCGCGGGTACAAGCGGCCGAAATGAGATTCCTGAGAGGTGTGGCAGGTGTTACCCTACTAGATAGAGTGTACAGCAGCACAATAAGGGAATCTTTAGGTGTTGAGCCGCTACTTCTCCGCATTGAGAGATCTCAGTTGCGCTGGTATGGCCACGTGATACGGATGCCGCAAACTAGTCTTCCTAGGCAGTTGTTATTTTCCAAGCCGGTGGGTAAGAGACCAAGGGGTCGGCCTAGAACCAGGTGGCTAGACTACATGGAGAATCTGGGTTCGAGTCGCTTGGATATTACCAGGGAGGACATGCGCCTGATGGCGGAAGATCGCGATCGCTGGAGATCCTCCATAGGGCTGCTGCCCCCGCGACCCTAACGGATAAGCGGGTTTGAAAAGTAAGTAAGTAAGTAAGTAAGTAATTTTGTTTAAAAATGGAATTCATAACTTACAAATTTATTTATTTATTTATTTATTTATTTATTTATTTAAACGTACAATTTCAATTTCAATTCAAATTCAATTGTTATTTACAATTGCAAATACAATTAATTGCAATCATAGAACAATAAATTGGTAATAATAATAATATTCAATTTAAAAAATATTCATACAGAGAAAAAATCAGCAATTTTAGACCAAAAGAACTTAAAGGTGCCCAAAGGCCTGGGGCCTGTCCAGGGGCATCCTTTAATGAAAAATTTATATAATCAGTATAAAATTATATAACTTTGTATGATATTAAATAACAACAATATTAATTAATAGTAGAATAAATAGACGACTGCGTAAATTAGTTAATATTTAATAGTAAACAGAAGATAAATCAGATGTAATTTGGCCCGACCAAATGCTTTTAAGGAGAAGACTTTTAAAAACGTGAAGAGAAGGTGCATCGTGAAGTTCTTTAGTTAATTTTGACCAACAGATAGTGCCAGAAATCGAGATTGATCTCTTTGAGTAATTCACTCTATAAAATGGGATTGTTATTTTTTTCTCTCTCGTGTGATAGTGATGACATGGATTAGTTATCATTGGGGGATTTCTAATATAATATACGTTATGTTTGACTTTATATATAAATTGAGCTAATTGAATAACATAAAGTTCATCAAATTTTAAAAGGTTAAAGTTTTTAAATTCTGAACTGACGGAAGAGAAAGCGGGCCTATTTAACAGTATACGTAAAAAACGTTTTTGAAGTTTAATTATAAGGTTTTTATTTTTCTGTGTGGTCGTCCCCATAAACATATTCCAAAGCATAAATTTGTATGAATTAAGGTAAAGTATAAATTTAATAAAATATTACGTGGAAGATGATTGACTCTATAAATAATGCCTAAAGAACGGGATAGTTTGGTAGCTAGTTGTTTTATATGAAGGCTCCATGATAAATCAGGGGTAAAATAAATACCTAAATATTTATAGGAAGAGACTCTAGTTAAGACTTTATTTTTAACACAAAACTTAATTTTATTATAATTAATTAATTTATTGCGTTGATGAAAGATCATGTAGTAAGATTTGTTTAGGTTAAGTGGAAGTTGATTTAATAATGACCAGTTATAGATTTTACTTAGTAAAGTGTTTAATACATTTTCAAGTTCTTCTTCGGAATCAGCTGAGGCTATAAATGAAGTGTCATCAGCAAATAATATGCATTGTGCATCGCCAGCAATATTGGAAATATCATTGATAAAGAGTGAGAATAATAGCGGCGATATAATAGAGCCTTGTGGTACTCCCTGGTTACTGATTAATTTTGGTGAAAGAATTGAATTGAGACAAAGAGAATAATTCCTATCTAAAAGAAAAGAGGCTATCCAATTCAGTGGCAGCCCCCTAATACCATACAATAATTTTAATTTGTTTAATAATAATGTATGGGGAACCATATCAAATGCTTTTTTGAAATCAAGAAATAAGGCTAAAACCATTTTCTTTTGAACCATTTGTATATTAATATATTCCGATATTTCAGAGATGTTTTTCTTTGGGCAAAAACCGTGTTGTGCAGGGGAAATGAAATCATGGGAAAATATGAAATGACTTAAGCGAATAAAGAAAAGTTTTTCGAAAATCTTTGAGAAAAAAGGTAGAATTGAAATGGGTCTATAATTGTTGAAATCATTGGAATCTCCTTTCTTGAAAATTGGAATTACTTTTGCATATTTTAATTGTTTAGGGAATTTTCCTTCACAGAGAGACATATTAAAAAGAGTACAAAGGGGATAAGAAATATAGGGAGCGATACTGATAATCACATCTTGGCGAAGACCATAAATATCCGTAGTTTTAGATTTTGAAAATTTGTTTATAACAGCTAAAATTTCGTTGGAGGTTGTTGGAGGGGGGAAAAAAGATTCAGGTGGAGAAATGGGAGGTCTCTGAATTGAATATGAAGGGGAAAAGTCACTGTTGATATCAATGTTATTATTGTCAGCAAGGGAGCATGGGAAAAGTGCTTTCAAAAAAGGGAAAAGGCTTGGTGGAGAATAATTATTGTCAAAGCAGGAAGGCAACTTATGATTGTTTGGAAGTGATAAAGCCTTTCGAATTTGATACCATTTCTCTTTGGGATTGGTAATTGAGGAAAACAGCTCGGCATAATATTTCTTTTTGGCTGCTTTAATGGAACTTTTCACTAGTCTGGTGATAGCTTTAAGGTGATTTCTTTTTATGGATGTAGGATTTTTGATATATTGTTTATATATCTTGTGCTTCTTATTAATTAGTCTTAATAATGTTTCTGTAATCCAATGTTTTTTTGGATAGGATGGGGTTCGAGAAAAGGTTTTTAAAGGAAAATATCTATTGTAACCATTCACAAAATGATTAAAAAAAATTTCAAAATTTAAATCGGAGTTTTGTTCTTTCAAAAATAACGTATCCCAGCTAGTTAGTTGTAGGTAAGAAGCAAAGATTTGCGTTCTGTGTAAAGTATATAACCTAGAAGTGAAATTCTGGGTAGGATACCAATTCTTCATTGAGTAAATTAGGAATAAGGGGAGGTAGTCAGTAATTAATAAATCATTTGTTCCACTTTGGATGAAGTTCCTGATATTAGTAAAAATTTGATCAATTAGATAGAGTAATGTGTAGGGGAAGTGATAGTGGGTGAAAGATCAAAGCTATTTAAAAGACATAAAAGTTCAGCCGTATTTCTAAGTAAGGGTGGTAAAAATTCTGAATTAAAATCACCTAGAATTATACATTTTTGGACCGTAGGACGCAAAGACTCAAGAAGGGATTCAAAAAAGGTTAAAAAATTATTAAAATTAGCACTTGGAGGGCGATAGATATTAATGATAAGGAACATATTATTTATTAATAAAGTAAGGAATTCGTAATCGTCATTAATACACGTTCCTTCATCTAAAACATTCACTGTTAATTTATTATGGATATAACAACAGATACCTCCACCTTTACGTGTCTTTCTAGAAATTGAAAAATTATTATAACCCGAAATATGAGGAATATCAGAATTAGAAACGGTCCATGTTTCAACTAATGTTAAAACAGAGGGGTAGTTAGAGAGTGAAAGCAATAGTTCATCCAAGTTAGCATGTAGACTCCGAATATTTAAAGCGAAAATAGAAAATTTTTTTTTGTCTGATATGGTATCAATGAAAGCATTGAGGGAGATTGAGCCAGGGATATAAGTGTTCATAGCTGAGATATTAGATAGATGTAACTATATAATTTAGCTTATGGAAATAGAGTGCAATATAGATTTTCTTCAAATTAAACCTATTTTCATACTTATTGATTTGAATGTAAATAGAATAAGTTAAATTATCGACAATGTAAATATACGTTGTCGATAATCATGAAGTTAGGGGTAATTAATTTATATTATCTCAATATCATATTCAGAGCCAAGCTCAATGACTGGGCTCTTTTCAGATTTTCTAACGAATACTTTCCCATTTTTAATCCAGACAAATTTTAAATCACCAGATTTTTGCTTGGCTTTCGCCTTGACAAAAAGAGACCTAAAAAAGGGCACAAATGCTCATTTAAATACACAGAATACTCTTCACCACAAATACAAAGTTCTCTTGTATTCAGTCTCTTAAAGCAATTCTTTTTTCTTTCCAAAAAAACATTAACCATCTTCTTTCTTACAAATTTCACTACAATAGGTCGTCTAGTCTTCCTATCTTCTCTCTTTTTTCCTATTCTATGAATAGTGTCCACATCAGTGTTAGAACATTCTATGTCTATATATAGGTTAATTTTTGAAAGGATTTCATTCAAATTTTCGGTTGGGGTTTCAGGTATTCCATTAATAATTATGTTTGAGCCGTAGGAATATTGTTCAAATTTAGCCAATTGAGTTTTCATAGTAATCATTTCTACCTTAAACTTTTCATTTTCCAGATGAAGTTGGTCATTTTTCAATTTACAAACGCTTACTTCCTTTTGAAGATCTGTAATAGATTTTTTAAACATATCAAACTTTCCAGACAGAAATTCCAGGGAACTGGACATATCCTGAATTTCTTTTCTCATTTTTTTTAGATCTTTAATCTCATTTAAAACTTCACAAACTGTCTTCTGCAATTTTTTTATTTCTTCCATATTATTAGTAAGTAAATCTGACTTAGATTTAATTATATCTGACTCCTTAAATCTATTAATTAAGTTCTCATGGAGACTCTTATTACCTTTACCAGCTAATCTTTCTTGAGAATCACATTTTTCACATTTCCAGTCTATATTTTCATCTTGATAATATTGATACTCAGATATAGATAAATTTGCACATCTCACCTCTAAATGATAAAGTTTTCCACAAGATCCACTACATTTAATACTCGCTTCTGCACTTTTTATATAAATTTTGCAGGAGCCGCATTTTCTTGCTGCTGACATTGTTAGCCATTTTTAGGTGAATAAAAAGATAGTAGGAGATACGACAGGTGCATGGGACAAAGGGTAGCCAGATGATAGTAAAGAAAAAATTAAATGGTAAGAGAAATATTAGAAAAACTTAGATAATGTACTATTTTTGTCTTGGAAGTGGCAACAATGTTATTGTATTGTTGATGGCATTATTCAGAGTTATTATTGTTGTCTGAAGTAGAAATATGGAATGGTGAAAATTTTGAAATGATGCTTATCCGGAAAATTGGTAAGAAAAAGCAGATTAGTGGAGTATCCAGCAAAACGATCTGCGAATGGATGGGACCTCTGCATATAACAATAACGCAGAACCAAAAATCAAAGCAAATTATTATATATTTCCACTTGAAATCGATGGTAAAGTAGAGAGCCAAATGAACAGTTGGCTAACAATCAATTTTTCAAACATTTTTCAAATAAAAACTCAATATGATTTTACAACAATATGTTAAGTTCTTTGTAGAGTTTTCTATTTAGCTTATATTTATAATTCTTCACAAATCTTCCCTTGGGTTGGTTTATGCTACGTTTTACTTGCTTGTCAGTTCCCAAATGTTTTTTTGTTTTGAAACCGCTTTGTTAGGTTATTTTTACTTAATACTTGTAGAGTTAGGGTAATTTTCAAATTCTTCTTCATGGTAGAATCACAGATTGTATAACTCTAACAATGGTAGCATTTTAAACAATAGCGAAAATTCATCCAATCACAGTTGGTATTGACATTTGTACTTCTTGTATGCCTCACTGGTGCGCTGCAGGACATTTAATCACGTGATTATTGCCGAGTTGACCATCTGTAATAATCTGTGCTGTAAACAATCTACAATCTCGGCAATGTGCCAAAAGAAATTTGAAAAATTAAATCATTATCAACAAAGAACCTTGTTACAACCTTACAACAATCCAACAACAATTCTGTTTCATCGTATGTTGTTACAGGGTTGTACAATATTAACTTACAACTTTATTACAACATTTGAAATCCTTTCACAACCTTATTATTTCATACAGTATTTTGTAAAAGAGCTGTACAAGGATTGTAGTAGTTTTTGTAAGGATTTGAAAAAATAAAAATACAACTTCCTCATAACCTATAAACAGTCTGTAATCTGGGCCATGTGCCAAAAGAGACTGGAAAATCTTGAAACAATCTTGTTACAACTTTGCAACAATCCAAAAACAACGCTATTTCACTGTATGTTGTTGTAGGGTGTTGTACAATGTTGATTTAAACCTTATTGCAATATTTTGCAATCCTTTCACAACCTTATTAATTAAAACGTTGTTAAAGAGTTGTATAGAGGTTGTAGAAAATTCCGTCATGATTTGAAAAATAAAAATACAACTTCCTCACAACCTATAAACAGTCTGCAATGTGGGCAATGTGCCAAAAAAGACTTGAAAAATTAAATTATCTTGAAACAACCTTATTACAACCTTGCAACAATCCAACAACAATGCTTTTTTCATTGCATATTGTTTTAGAGTTGTAATACAATTGTAAAACGTTGATTTACAACCCTAATACAACGCTTAACAATCTTTTCACAACCTTATTACAACTTTATGTCAGTGTAGTATTTTATAACTGGTAAACATAAAGGAATTAGAAATTAATAAACATTGATTTCTAATAATAAATAAAAGGTAAACATAAATATTAATGACAATATATGGAATTTTAATTCACATTAAATGCTTAAAGTGGCCACCATCAGCAGCGAGATAAAGACGAGCGCGATGAACAAGATAGTTGCAAGCTGGTATTGCCACCGCGGGTATTATGGATTCCAATGCTTGTGTGATCCTGTTTCGCAATTCATCAACGTCGTTAACTGGTGTAATAAAAACGGCAGTTTTAGGTGCCCCCAGAGCCAAAAATCTAGAGGATTGAGGTCCGGTGATATAGGCGGCCAATGAATTTCTCCTTCTCTTCCAATCCATCTACTATTTTGGAAGACATGATCTACTAGAAGTGAATTATGTGGTGGAGCTCCGTCGTGTTGAAACCACATGTTTAGACGATCCATAAGTGGCACAACTTCCAGTAAAAATGGAAGACGGTTCTGGATAAAATCTGTGAAAATTTCGCCATTTAGACGGGCTGGTAACTCATGTGGTCCAATCTGCAACGATTTATTGTGGTGATGTTCAGAGTTTCAGCAGATATTTGAACCTTATAGAAATGCTATAGATTGATGTTCGAAGGGCTGTTAAAGGAAAAAAACCCAATAGTATTCTTACACTACTCGACACCACCAAAGAAGCATCGAACAACGTTCCAGGAGATTGTGTAGCCATTATTAAAAACTTTGGTTAGCCAATCAAATACTGATTCTATGATGTATTATTTATTTATTCTGTATATGATGCTAAATTTTTTTTCATAGGAAAGTCACATAAAAGATGAAAAAAATTATCTCATTGTTTTAACTTTGAATTCAACATCCATGGTTATTTGTTGGATCATTTTACACTTAATTCTTTTAATGGTGTAAACTTGTAACAGGTTAAGAATTTTGGTAACAAACAATATAAGCCAATATAGGTGCTAAATTTTTGGCCACCACTATACGTATATATAAATAAAATAATACCCGGCTTCGCTTGGGTTGGTTGAATATATACAGATTGTTTATGGTAAATTTTACAATAACTAAATTTGACTTTTTTGCAAACTTGACTAACTATACAGGGTTTAATGCACCCATGATTTCTCCAGATTTATTTCCAGGAAAAAACCCGTTGCATGAAAAATATATGGTTTTTCACTCATAACTTCTATGTAACCCTATTCGCCCGTTTAACATAATTTATTTAGCTCGAGTGTGGTAAATTTGTTTAGGTAAATTTTTGAATAATTATATCAAGGTTTTTTTACATTGGGCTTAATTATTGACAATGCAAAATGTGAATGTATTATCGATATACAGTTAAAAAGCAGTAGGCAAGGCTGTCTTCAAAGACTCTTTTGTAGACAACATTTTGTTTAAAAAAAAGGAGCATAGATAAAAATGTGTTCTGGAGAACCAACGCATGAGCATGCTACATTTGTCCATGTGAAAAGTACGGACTCCAAATTGACCCCGCTAATTTTAATAATTGTCCTTGCGCTTTGTGGATCGGCATAGGTTTGTTTTTTGACGTAGAACTACGTCTATCAGGGGTGCAGCCGAGGAAAAATTCAGACGCGATTTTTCGTTCAAAAAGTGATGTACATATCTCAGTCTATATCTTTCTATCACTATATCCTACAACTATGGTCATTATCTCATTGGAAAGAGGAAGGTTGAGTCTTGAATAATAAGCAAAAATTTCACCAAATGATTCACTGGGTCAAAAGTTACAGCAAATTAAAGTTAAGTGAATTTTATGCTCGCCATCGTAATAACGGAGTGGC
>JAHWFO010032584.1:62854-77860 GCA_023313115.1 Rhysida immarginata
CTTTAGAATATAAAACAACAATCAGATATCTGGATAAATAAATAAATAAATTAATAAATAAATGGAAGAATGAAATATAAATATAAAACCATATGCTCTGGCATTTTACATGAACATGTTGACAGGCATGAGGCAGCACGAATAGATAAAGAACCCTACAAACAATTAACGACATTCTATTGAAACCCGGCTAGAATGTAGACTACTTACACTGTTTCCCCACTCTTCATTCCATCTCCTTTATATACTAAATTTTTTTAATTTTGTTCTTTTTTTCGCCAAAAAATACACACTAACGGTAACCAATAATTACATACAGTAGTAGTTCTACGCCTTAAAAACCCGCGGCTTTGGCAGTCACCAGAGCCTCCGTCATTTTTTTTTTTTAATTTTAATAATGCTCAATGTAAAAGTGGATTTTTGGTTATTGTTGGCTTGTTATATTGTTGTAAGTAGATATAACTTTATAAATTTAAATATACGGTGAGTCTCAAAAGTTGCGTGCCATATGAAAAGTTTATGAATGTTGACTTTATGTTCACACAGTTTCGCAAGCTTATCGTTCATGTTCAAAATGTGCACCATACACTCGAAGACAATGTCTCACACGAAGACAAAATTTTCTTCTGTCCGCGTAGAAGTGTAATTGGTGGGCTTGGGAATATCAGGGTGCCGGCGATGAAATTCGTATGCAGCTTCTCGAGATGTACTGTGGTGATCTCCACAAATAAGTATCAGCTGTACACGTTGTTCCGGTGTCAGCTTTATTCCTCTACTTTACTATTTCACCTACAAAATCAAAACAACCAATTAATCCATTTGGCACGCGACTTTTGAGACACACGTATATATTGTTGCTTGAAAAAGGTGCTTTTTCACTCATAAAACGCGTGCAAACTTCGAAAATCCATAAGATTGTAGTGAAAAAAACTTTCCCGGACTAGGTTAAAGCATCAGAAAAAATTTGACGTCGGTTTTGCGGTTATAGAAATTATCGCGAATATACACAAGATAGATAGAGAGGCAGACACACACATACAGATTTTTTAGCACATTTTCGTAGAAAAGTGCTTATGTGATCGGTTTGTCCAGCTGTCCGTCCGTCCGTCTGTAAACACAATTCCCACAATTCATTGCGTTGCAATAGAAAGAATGCATGTATTGAACTGCTGGAAGACACGAATTATCCTCGCATTCGGGAAAACGCATGTTCAGAACATGGGTTCGGCTCTGCGCGTGCTCTAAACGTTAATGAGATGGTGCGCGTGTTTGACGATTATTGAAAGGGCAGATCGGTTTCTAAATCAAAAGAATTTTTTATTCCTAGGGAGCTTAGTATTTATTACGATAACTTGAAAACGAATTAACTTTTTCACAGTCTGTTTTCACCAATCCATTAATATGGGACAGAGCACGAACAAGTACGAACGTGATATAGCCGGAATAGGTACGTGCTCTAATGGCACGTGCTTTAATGGTAGCATTATGATACACCCTTAAAAATTTCCTATAACCAGATATGGCATGTAATATATCAAACAAATGGTCACAACATATCATTAACGAATATATAAGAGTAACTAGCAATAGCAGATATTGGTCTAATGGCACGTGTACGTGCAAGGATGTCTCATGACTGAATATAACGCGTAAATAATGTTAGTGTGAATTGTTTAGTGGAATTTCAATGCTAAGATATGGCAAGTAATATATCAAACAACTCGTAACAACGTGTCATGAGTGAATATAACGAGTAAACAATGATAATGTTTTATTGGTTTAGTAGCACGTGCTCTAATGGTGCCATATGATGCCATATATTACCATTGGAACTTTCAATGCTAAGATATGGCATGTAATATATCAAACTTCTCGTAACAACACATAATGAGTGAATATAACGAATAAATAATGATAGTGGTTATTGGTTTAGTAGTATGTGCCCTAATTGTGCTATATGGTACAGTCATCAAAGGGAAATAATCCACATTTGAATTTTACTCTAAGTTTTACCGTTTCATTATTAATTTATTTTTTAATAATTTAATATTACATTTAGAGTTAACATTATTAAGATTATTAAATTTAAATAATTATAATTAAAAAAGCTATTAAAACAACACATTAGCATGAAATGTAATTTAAGTATTAAACTCGTGTGGATTATTTCCTTTGGTTGACTGTACCATTGGAACTTTCAATGCTAAAATATGGCATGTAATATATCAAACAATCGTAACAACGTGTCATGAGTGAATAAAACGCGTAAATAATAATGGTTATTGGTTTCGCAGTGGCTGCGTACAGTGCAACCTTGTACGCCTTCCATTCAATACAAAGGAAGTGGCAAGCTGTACCGCCATCTACCAACAGAATCAGATGTCAAACTAACTCAAATATCAAAACAAGCAACATAGCGGACTCCCATCGCATAGTGGAGAAATAGAACGATTTAAACAATTTTATCGTAGCTTCGTGCAGCTAATATGGGATAGAATGAATATTGTTAACGACGCCGATCATCTGGAAGTCAAGAAAAGCCTTCTAATTTACTGGATCTGTATAGCATAGATGTCCCTCCCCCATGAAGCATTCTCTTCTCCTGTTAACTGAAGTTAGCTCTGGTCAATTCGCTGTCTTCAGTTTGACTCTATTGCAATTTATTTCATGTAATAGATGAAGGAGGGTCCTCTGTTTCTGATTTAATTTTAGTGAAAATTATTCAGGGCCTCTATTAATGTTTTGAGCTGCAAATAACATCTTTGATTTTTTTTTATTCTAAATAATGGATTTATAATTATTATAATGGTTCATGTAGTGAAAAGGTAATAGATTCATTATTATTATAAAAATTCATTTGTTATAAATATTCATTTATTGAATAATAGTTTTTTTACAGTTAAAATTAAGAAAGTTACGATTTCTTCAAATAAAATTTAAAATATTAAAAATTTTAATTTTTTTATAATTTTTATTTAGTTTGATACTTCCAAATATAAATGCCAAATAAATTATTTTAGTAAAAATAAAAGTAAAATAAGCTATTACAAAATCCACTTAATATTCACTGGCCGTGATTGGATTTCCAACAGATGAATTTTAGGGTGCGGTTCTTTGTTCTTGTTATAGAAAAGATTTGCTTATAAACATTTAACAATGATTAATTCAAAGAAACTTATTAAATTTCTATAACTGGGGATGAGAGAAGATAAGTATATTTAACAGAACGAACGTTTTCGAAAGTTTGTTTTATAAATTTTAAATTTCTTTTACTGCGCCATAAAAGTGACTATCATCTTGTTAATGAAGCTGTCTTTGGACATTAAAACGATTGGATGACCAGCTATTCTATTAATTTCTTTGTTTTCACCAGTGGACATCCCAACATTATTACGCAAAAGAACAAAGTGTTGCATCCTAAAATTTATCTGTTGGAAATCCAAAGACGTCCAGTGAATATTAAGTGGGTTTTATTATAATTTATTTCAGTTTTATTTTTACTATAATAATTTATTTGGCATTTATATTTAGAAGTATCAAACAAAATAATAATTATAAAAAAATAATTTTTTTAATTTTTTAAACTTTTATATGAGGAAATTGTAAAATTCTTAATTTTAACTGTAAAATGCCATGTAACAACTATTATTCAATAAATGAATATTTATAACAAAAATAAGAAATTTTTATAATAATAATGAATATATTACCTTTTGACCAAATGAATAATTATAATAATTATAAATCCATTACTTAGAATAAAAAAATTAAAAAAATCAAAGATGTTAATCTGGAGCTGAAAACATTGCTGGAGGCCCTGGATAATTTTCACTAAAAATTACATCAGAAACGGATGAACTTCCTTCATCTATTCTTGATTACATGAAATAAATTGCAGTAGAGTCAAAATTTAGATAGCGAAGCGATCAGAGCCATAGCCCCCTAGATGGTAATCTAGGGGGCTATGTCAGAGCTAACTCGAGTTAACAGAAGAAGAGAATGCTTGAGGGGAAAGGGCATCTACGCGTAGTGACCGATATATAGATCTATGGATATATAGTAAATTTGAAGGAAATATAGCTTTTCTTGATTTGCAGATGATCGGCGCCATTAACAATATTCATTCTATCCCATATTAGCTGCTCGAAGCTAAGATAAAATTATTTAAAACGTTGCATTTTTCCAGTATGCGATGGGAATCTGCCATGTTGCTTGTTTCGAAATTTGAGATAGTTTGGAATCTGATTCTGTTGGTAGATGGCGGTACATGCTGTCACTTCCTCAAGGTCTATAAAAGGTCTTTTATAGACCTTGCTTCCTTTGTTTTGAACGGAAGGCGTACAAGGTTGCACTGTACGTAGCCACTGCCTATTGGTTTAGTAGCACGTGCCCTAATTGTGCCATATGGTACCATTGGAACTTTGAATGATAAGATATGTATGGCTTGTAATATATCAAACAACTCGTAACAACGTGCCATGAGTGAATATATCGAGCAAATAATGATAGTGGTTATTGGTTTAGTAGCACGTGCCCTAATTGCCATATGATACCATATGGTACCATTGGAACTTTCAATGCTAAGATATGGCGTGTAATATATCAATCAACTCCTTACGAGTTGTTAGATCTATTGTTATCCATAGCTTATTTGTATCAACAGCATAATTCTGTTAGGCTTAATTATCTGGTCCCTGTATATCACCTAAAATTCCTGTTTTTCGTATTTTTCGTAGAATGGATAGTCCCTTTGCTCTGTGTTGTATTGATTGAGTTATTAACCAATTGGTAGTTATAATTTAATTTTTTGAGATTGTTCTGTTTACCTACAAGTGTAATTTTCCCGGGCAACGCCGACCTTTTCTAGTGGTATCTAAAACTCATTACTGTTATACATATTGCTAATTAACTATATATTAATACGTGAACATCGAAATTGGGGAACATTTTTGGGGTACTTATTATATAAGGAGGGGAACCAAACTTATTTCATTCGAAAGGTACTGCGCCATAGAAGCGCAGAAACAAAGAAACAAGTCTCTGTGACCAGGATTAGCCGAGATATTAATTAAAAATCAATACCGATAGTATGCTAACAGATACCGAGAGATGGCGATCTATGTCCATCAGAGAGAATTCAATCAACACCATCTAAACAGAAGGCTTGATCACTGAAACGTTATACATTGTTACATCATCATCAGTGGACCGTTGTTAATCGTATTTGTACTAATAACACTGGCCAACAAAATTTAAGATTTTTCTTGTGACAAAATGAAAGTGGGTGATTTTTGGTAGTATTTTTTCTGCTGATTACGAATATAATTTGTAAATTTCTCTAGCACGCACAGCTTACTTGTTTTACAATGAAACATTTTTAAATCATTCAGTGTTTGGGGCCTGGTAAATTTCCTTGCGGCCCCAAAATAAGGATACTTTAACATTATAGCCGCTTCTCTTCACACCCATTACTTTAATATAGAAATCTCGATGTGCATAACTTGGAAACTTGACGTGATAGAAAAAATCTAAAAGCAGATTCGAATTCTACATACAAATTACTAATAAGAACACTGTGTTGTCTTAGTCACAAAATGTGTGTTGACTAGTGTAATTAGCCCTAAATTTGTTCGACTTATGATGATGTAACAATGTATGACGTTTCAGTGATCAGGCCTTTTGTTTAAGATTTAATTGCATTGTTTATATTTCGAAAAGAAAAAACTTTCCAATTTCAATATTTAAAGTTTGTTATGCCTCAAAGAAGAACGCTAACGGGTCAGATTTAAAGGCAGAATAGATAGCGTAATAGAAATAATGTCGCACAGGTTGAAATCGATATTGATAATTCTATTCCAATGTTTTTTGATCTTTATGATTTTGGTTTGATGAATTTACACTGCAGAATTTGTAATGCAAACATTTCGCATCTGAAGTTACTTTGCGTGGTACAACGGCATTCACTTCGTGTTGTCCTAAGGGTAAAGTTTATTTGCCGCCATTAACACAAAATTTATTTTCAATACACTGTATAAGAGATTCACTTCAAATGATCAAATCATAAAAGAGAAATCAAAGAATTATTTCAATAATATTCGTCGCTACAATGGGCCTTTTCCGAATTCGTTTAAACGCATGCGCAGAAAGCAAACTGCGCCACCGTGTGTCGAATCTCATATTTTTGAGTGGCAAAAACGGCCAAGCGTGCTACCTGTAACGTTGTACTGGCTTTGTGCTACACTTCCAATTATTCTAATTATTCTTTTCCAAAGATCATTTCCAAAGATTTTTTCGTTCCTGAATTAATGGCATCGTGTAAATCAGTAATCGATTTTGCCGAATTGAAAGACGGATGGACTGTTGATTTATCGAAAGTTCCTTTCATAACTGTCGATGACATCGATGATTATTTAATACATCAACCACATGTAGATGGGGATTATAGAGCTGGTTACCGTCAGCAAAAAAAAAGGATTGCGATTTCATAGAGAAGGCTATGTACGCCGAATCTTGATAAATAATCGAGAAAATATATGCGTTTTAAAATGTTTTTGCTATCCATCCATGAAAACCCGTGCTGATTCTATCTTCATTGCCTTGGGAAACTCTACACAGTTGGTACTGGCTATGTATCATACAAACAAAAATTAAAAGGGACCTATTCCATTGTTTTAGGTAATTCCAATGAATGCGCAGATATTTTTTAAAAAACGCTTAAGAAAAATAAAATAATTTTGTTGTAATTGCTAAATTTATTAAAGAATTATTTCCATGTGATGAAATAAATTTGTTTTTAAAGCATTTCAACTTTCCAAAATAAACTATTAGAAATGTTAAAAGAAATGATCTATCCTCTTCACTTTATATATTTTAAATAATACAGAGCTTTAAATAAGGTGTATTAGGAATAATTAAGTATATATTTAAAATACGTGAATAAATTTGATTTCAGGAAAAGAAAATATATAAAAATAATCATGACATGAATTGTAAATAATTACACTTAACATAAATGCTTTTAAAATATTAATAACAGTTGATTATAAAAAACTGACTTTTAATATAAAAATTTTAACAATAAAACAATTTTTGTCAGGACTAATACCCATTAAGATAATCATTCATAAAAACCTCATTTAGTGCGTCTGTTCACCATTTTAACGTGTTCACCGGTTTGCTCTAACGTATGCGTTTGCCAACCAATATTGCTTCAGGATCACCACCAGGATCGCTTGAGTCGAATTCGGAAAAGGCCCCTTTCATCGTTTGCTATAGTCAGTTTTGAAGCTTAAATTTCCGATACAGTTTTGCGTGGAATATATCATTTCTTATCATACACGATTTTAAGATACACGATATTTTTTATCATAGCGCAGAGCCATTGACTTCTACGTATGGCCATTCACCATGTTATGCGCAGTTATATTTTTATGACATTGATATTGCTGTTAATTATAGACTGCGTGAATAATGAAATCAATCGTGCTATAACAATTTAATGTGTGGAATTTCTATTGAATTGGAGCGCGTTAATCATTTTGTACGATCTTTTACTGCAATGAAACATTATTGTGTAAGAGCTGAAAATGCATATAGAGAAATATTTGTGCTTGTTACCGTTAACCAAAATTTAGACCTTCGATGATGGTACAATGATGCACATCAAACTGATGTTGCTGTTATTTTTAGCACGTTGATATTGAGCCACCATTCGAACGAAATATGGTTTCTTTTTTAAAAAGCAATGGTGTAGTCAAAAACATCTCAGTTTCAGATTCATCATTGGATCCATTAGCGTAACCGTTATTATTTCCTAATGGAGATACTGGGTGGCATGTTAATTTGTTTCAGAACAGATACATCCACTGCGAGACAGCGCAAAAATAAAGTTACTATGTTGCAATATGCAAGCTATCGGCTGGCGATTAGAGATGATTTTAGCCTTTTACATTATTCACAGAAATAAATTTTGCAGTAGATTGTTATTATGTATGTACTTATTGAAAGTACAAGACTTCATTTCATAAGACAAAATCAGCCTGTTCTAAGGTCAGAAGTCTATAGTAACGGTTGATCATTTAGAATTGAACCCGAATGATAATGTAAGTAATGATAATGAACATGAAGAACTGAAAGGTTAAATAGAGAGAATTCTTTATATATTTGAACAAATAAAATTTCTTTAATTTGTAAGAATTCCCACATAATGTTAAACGAAGTGAGCCTCACTTCAATAGTTGCATTTTGGCCTGTTTTGCTTGATACAAGAGTGAAAAAAGGTCTAAGAATGGCAAAATGGTAATGTTTTTTTATTAAACCTAAGCGTTTTGAAATAACATTTCATCATCAGGTTAGGGAACGACTGCATGATGATGAAATGTTATTTCGAGAAGCGTAGGTTTAATAAAAAACACTACCATTTGCTTTTTCCACTCCTGAGTCTCAATTGCTGAAGCGTTCTGTGTAAGAATATTTTTTTTTCATATTCTATTACTAAAGTATTTCTACATTATCACCTACCATTGAAGCAAGCAATTAGCAATATGGGTCACAGTAATTAGTTTGGATAATTTTAGGCCTAACAGTAATATGCTCTTGATACCAATAAGCTATGGATAACAATAGGTCTAAACACTCGTAAGAAGTTGGTTGATATATTACACATTGAAAGTTTCCAAAAATAACATAATAGTACCATTAAAACATGTACTATTAAACAATTCAGACGGCCATTAAATACTCGTTATATTCACTCATGACACATTGTTACGAGTTGTGTGATATATTACAAGCCATATCTTAGCATTGAAAATACCAACGGTACCAAATGGTAACATAAAAACACGTACTATTAAACAATTTCCACTATCATTATTTACGCGTCATATTCATTTATGAGACGTCCTTACAGTTGTTGCATATATTACATGGCATATCTTAGCATTGAAAGTTTCCAATGGTACCCTATGGAACCAACAACGTTTATATCACGCGCAGAGCCGAACCGAAGTGCTCAGCACGTGTTTTCCCCAATGCAAGGATAATTCGCCTCTTCCAGCAATTAATTATTGCCACTCTCTCTATTGGAACGCAATACATTGTTGGAATTGTGTCTACAGAAGGACGGACGGATATCTGGACAGACAGATCACACTAGAAATTCCACCCGTCGCATGACGGGTGTCAACCGTACAGGTTGAAGGGTAAAGAAATGAAAGTGGACCATCATTGGTGTTCAAAACGTATATTCTGCAACAATATAGAGTACTGTTCATCTGCATATAAAATAAAATCTTGTAAACATTCCAAGGAGGAGCTTTAGCAGTGAAGCAGAAATACATTTATACGTTTAATAAAAAGAAATTAATGCCCCCCCCCCCCCCCCGCCTCCCGAGTAGGATAAGGCAAGTCATCTATTTTTACCCCTTCATCTGCACTTTTTACCACTCCCCAAGTTTTTTTAAATTAATAAATTGATTTTCTCGAATGTAATATGTACATAATGTAAAAAATCTCGTATCTTTCCTTTCTCACCTTTTCCGAACGTATGATATATCACATGCCATATGTTGACATAGTTCTAAGGACCAAGTGACTGCCACCCCCGCAAATCCGATCCCACTGGAACAATTGGGCCTAAACTTCATAGTAATGTAGATCTTGCCTAGAGGAATCTGGATACTAGATTTTACGCCTTTACGTACCTAAATAGCACATAGATAGGTTGCCCTCTCAAAAAAATGTAGAAATTATGAAGGGGATGGACTGACATTATAAAACCAATAAGTAGCTCCATTCTTATTCTACTTACGAGGGTCAGTCAAATGAAAACCGGAAATGTTTTTTTACAGCTCCTTTATTACAGACAGAGTTGGTACACTATTTTTCAATGTAGTCCTCATCTTTTCGATGAATTCCGCCATCGAGTCGGGAAGGCATGGATACCTCGGGGGGAAAAAATCTTCATATAATGGAGATCTTGCTTATAAGAATCTCCATACCGAATTTCACTCCTTATATGCATAAATATACCTAGACCTTTTGGTCCCCTCTAATTTTCACCCCCAAAACTCCGACCTTAGTGGGCTAATCAAAACCAAACTAAATAGTGAAGCTGCACATAGTAAGCTATATGTACCGAATTTCAACCTTCTGCCTCAAAAAATGTACAAATGATGAAGGGTGATTCAAATCGTGTGTAAAATAAAACCAATAAGTAGCTCCATTTTTCCACTACTTAATAATAAGCCTATAGATTATGAGCGCTTGAGCAATCGTGCGTCGACAAAGCGATTTCACGTGCGCGCGCCGATCTCAATAATGCTTAAAAGATGAACAGAAAGTAACAATATATTCCTTCTTGACAAATCGGTTGTTATATGACATGCCAGTATCTTTGAATTCTTTACACTCATTGTTTTAGCACGTGAATTCGACTTGAAGGGGTCCACGAAAAATTCTGAAAAGTTAATACAGCCGAGCTAAGACTTTGATGGTCATATTTCTGAAAACAGAATTTGAAAAAGTTAATCCGTTTTCAAGTTATCGTGCAAACGGCGGCCGGACGGACGGCCGGACGGCCGGATAAACGTACAGACCAAGGGCGCATTCTTATAAGGAGCTTTTATGCTAAAGTTCCTAATAAATTGGGCTAATGCGAGTCGGACTCGCGCATCGACGGTTCCGTACTACCATATAATATATTTACCAAAATATGCCAGGTTCTGGAGGGTGTGGCACTGAGTTCTCGATTTCGGCTTTTATAGACAGTTTAATTGTCGAAATTTATAAAATAAGCGCTTTGAACAAAAAAAGTTTTCAAATATTAAATTAACAGATCACCTGAAAAATGATTTTATGTTTGGCGTTGCGCAAGTCCAACTCCCACTTGGCCAGTTTTTCATTATTTGTTGTAATACGTTAGAGTTTGAAATACAATCATGTTAACATTGTACAGGGTGGTTATAATTAAAGTGACACCATTTAGATCCTTCTAGCGGCCGTTCTGGTAATCAAATTTTGACGAAACTTGAAATATATGCTATACGGACCATGGGGAAGGTAATTTTGCAATAAAAAAAAATTAGTTCATATTTTGACCGCTACGTCAAAATATGGCGCTGGTCATGTAAGAAACTATCTGAGAATTTTTACTCAACCAGAGACGTTATGCAAATGAGATGTAAAATTAGAAAAGCTTTAAAATGACAGTAAAATTAAACGTAAAGTCTTTCTTCACGATAGCTTTAGCTAAAAAGGACGGCCGGATAAACGTACAGACCAAGGGCGCATTCTTATAAGTAGCTTTTATGCTAAAGCTCCTAATAAAAAGGTATAAAAGCGCATTTTTATAGCTTACTTAAAAAAAAAAGAATCTTGACAAACAACGTAAATAAAAGTGCATTTTTAATCGTGATTATTAGGAAGGAATGAAAAAAAAAACGGTTGCGAAAAAAAAAGTTCCCCGGCCGGGACTTGAACCAACAACCTGCAAAAAATTACGAGATTCTGAGCGTACGCTTTACCGTTGAGCTACCGCTGCTGCTGTTAAAATTACGTGCGCACAAAAGTACAAAAGGTGCGCCGCTTCAGGCGCCCAAATTTCAGGTGAATTATCTCGCGAACGGCTGAATAGCGCGCGCTAGGTCTCCGCACACCCTCTATGTATACTCAAGTCTCACCTGAATCCGTTTCTCCAACGGCGTAGCCTCTCCTTGTAAGAGAATATTGACATTTGAAAAACTTGCGAAATGGGCCTATGTCCATTAATGGTTTAAAAAAGATGATTAAGAAATTTGAAGAAACTGGTGAGTTGGGTGTGCTACCAGGGAGAGGACGGAAACGAATTGCAAATGAGACTGTGGAAGACGTTGCTGCTGCTGTAGTGGAGAGTGCTTCAAGTTCCCAATATTCTTCAAGTGCTCGAGCCGTATCACGTGATTTGTCTATTTCGTGGTCTACGGTACAAAAAGTTTTGCGTTCCATACAAGATCCAGGTGGTTCAAAAGTTGCTTCATGAAGTTCCGGAAAAACGCACTGATTTTGCTTGCCAGTTCCTGGCCAGAATAGCCGTCGATAATGCATGTCTGTCACGGAAATCGAAACCAGGTTCCATTCCCGGCGACACTGACTGCTTTTACCGCTCTCGCATATTCGCCCGTTCTAAGGCGGGGGAGGAGCGGGGCAGGCAGTGTCGTCATACCAACCAACACGCCAGAGCCAATAAGGACGCAAGGAGGTTTCGAGACGGAGGCGCGAAGTTTTCTTGGCGGGAGAATTTGAGTGGAAAGAGGAGAGTGACCCGGACGACGGAACGGACAGGAGTCCGAAGGAGTAATCTCGTCTCCAAAGCAAAAGGGCTCTTCGTCGTCGCTTCGACCAAACAGGGACGTGAGGAGCAACAGCCGAGCGGAAGCAACGGAACGCCGGGGCGAAGGATTGAGACGCCGACGAGAGTCGAGTTCGGCGGTGAAGCTCCGAAGGCGGCGTTTTCAACTCACAGAAGTTCCTGCGCGAGCAGTAATTCAGCTTGCACGAGGCGGAGTGAAAGTTTCGAGTGGAAGTCGCCGGGAAGAACGCTCACCGTGTCTGGTGCTTATTTTGTGAGTACTCTTGCTTTAATTAATTGTGACCCCCGAGTAATTTCGCCCGTAATGAGTGATTTCTTCCGTCGGGAGTTCGACGGGCGTGCGACGGTGCGAGGGTATTTCCCTGGAGGTTTTATCGCTTACCTAACCTCGCAATATGGCTTTGCCTATGTGGAAAGGAAAGCATAAAGGACTTTACGCATGTCCGTGTGTTGAAAGTGCTCTATAGTGTTTGTGCTTAATTCAAGGGAGGGCGTCTTTAGCCCGTTTCTTTGTTGTTCTGATAGTGTAACCTATTTACCCTTTTTATTTACAATTATTTCCCGCCAAGGCGGTTTATTGAGTGTATTGAAATTTACATTGGTTACCCCGTTAAGACTTTTTCTACGTTAAAGCTCGGAATAGTCTGTGTACTTTTTTATTCCGAACGTGGACACTTACGTTTGAAAACTTGTTTGAGTAAGCCTGTGATACGGACTTATATTATTCCCCTGATAAGACTATTAGACTTTTTACTGTGATCGGCTGGAATTGTAAGACTTTGTATACTAATTGATTCTTTTGTCAGTTTTCTCCCAGCCTTATGTCTTGAATCTTATTATATAATCCATTTTACTTTTATGTGTCGCTTTGAGAGAGGCCACCATATTTGCTAATTGTGACTTAATCAAATGTGTTGAGTGAACCATTTATTAATTAGTGAGCTTTGTATCTACGAATATCTGGTGCTTGATTTGCCTTTATCTATATTGTAAGATTTTGTAGAAAACAGTAGCTATAATTATTTTCGTTATATCCTTCCGATAATTGTTTTAAAGGGAAGGAGATTTTTGGTTTACGGTTGTGTTACGAAGAGTATACCGTGTTTCATTGTAACTTACCGGCCAAGCCGGTGGAAGTGGGTTTTTTTGGTATTACTGCTTTATTTATGATTACTTGTTTTGATAAGATTTGCAAGTTACGTCTATTTCATTATACCTAGTTATGTAAGGATTTGTTGCTTACTTTAATTACTGGTATTTGACAGTTGTTATTGCTTTATTTTTGATTACTTGTTTTGATAAGGTTTGCAAATTACGCCTGATTCATTATGCCTAGTTATGTAAGGATATGAGTAATATTCTTATTTACTGGTCTTTGTCAGTTATTCATGTTTTTGTGACATTTTACTTAACTTTATTAAACTTTATTATTTTACCTTACCCCTGTTTACGTGCTTAATTAATTCCACTGTGTTAGCTGTTATTGCTCTGCATTTACACGTTACAATGTCCATGGTCTGATGAAGGGCATTTCACAATAGACGGAGCAGTGAATGTTCAAAACTGTCGCATCTGGGGTACTGAAAAGCCGATGGTTGTGCATGAAAAGCTTTTGCACTCTGATTACGTGACTGTATGGTGCTGATTCACTTCACATTTCATTCTTGGCCCCTTTTTCTTTGAAGAGAACACTCCTCAAGGCACTAAGATGTTCAATCACTGGTGCTCGTTACTGCGAACTTCTGCAGCAGAAAGTCATTCCTGCTTTACAAGAAAGACATTTTTAGACACTACTGTCTTTATGCAAGATGGTGCAACACTCCACATTGCACGACAAGTGAAGGAACTACTTTATGCTCGTTTTGGAGATGATCGGGTGTTTTCGAGAACTTTTCCAACTGCATGGCCTCCTCGTTCACCGGACTTAAACCCTTGTGACTTCTGGTTGTGAGGATATTTGAAAGATAATGTCTATGGAGGAAGAATACGGGACTGTCCCTGGATTGAAAGCAAGCATAACACGCCATATCACAGCGATTCCTCAGGAAACCCTTCGCTCTACTGTGGGACATGCAATAATGCGCTTTGAACATGTCATTGACACAAATGGAATGCACATTAAACAAATGCTCTGATTTTATAAATTTCTCTGCTTCTAACTTGTTTTTGTTAATATTCATGCGCCATATTTTGACGTAGCGGTCATAATGTGAACTAATTTTTTTATTGCAAAATTCTCTTCCCCATGGTCTGTTTAACATATATCTCAAGTTTCGTCAAAATCTGATTACCAGAACGGCCGCTAGAAGGGTCTGAATGGTGTCACTTTAATTATAACCACCCTGTATAACCTTTTTACGATAGAATAAAAAAAATAACCAAAAAATCAAAAAAAAAGAAGAAAAAAATGTTTATTTTTTATTATTTGTTAGACAATCCGCCATCCGCCATAATAACACATACTCTGCGAAAAATTCAACTGGTTACCTATTACCGTTCAAAAGATACTGTCCTTAAGAGTATTATCTTAGCACACAACAATCCCTGGCTTTGGACAGACCAAGAGAATTATTATTTTCTTTTCAATTTATTTATTTAATTAAATAACAATGACGGAGTATTGTCTTGCCACAACAATCCCTGGCTTCGAACGGATT
>JAHWFO010032584.1:97860-123336 GCA_023313115.1 Rhysida immarginata
CATATTTGAACCCATGTTCATAGGACGTTTTGTGTTTATCTTAACCTCTATAATACCCCCTTTAAGTATTTTATATTCGATGTAAATCACCCTGTATGTAAAATGTGAAACATCATGTGCGTTTCAGCACATGCCTATTAGCATTTTTCTTTGGATAAATACTGATTACGGGTAAAATTCTTAATTCCTCGATATATTGATGCATGACAAGTCGTTTTGAGTTGTTTAACATATTACATGCCATGTCTTTGCATTGAAGTTTCAAATGGTTCCATAAAACACGTACTTCTAAACCAATATCAAGTCTCATTAATTACTCGTTATATTGATGGATGAAACGTTGTGATGTGTTTGATATGTTACATGCCATGTCTTTCCAATGGTACCATATGGTACCATAGAGCTCGTGCTATTAAACCAATATGAGTTTCATTAGTTAATTGTTAAATTCATGCATGAGGGGGAGGGGTTCTAGAAATTTCGGCGTCGACTACAAAGGTCATTTTGCGCCTTTTACACAAGTTATAACAAATTCATGCATGACACATCGTTACGAGATGTTTAATATATTTCATACTATATCTTTGCATTGAAAGTTTTCCAATGGTACCATATGGTACCATACGTGCTACTAAACCAAAAAAGAGTATCATTTATTACTCGCTATATTCATGCATGGCACGTCGTTACGAGTTATTTGATATATTACATGCCATGTCTTTGCGTTGAAAGTTTTCAATGGTACTATATGGTACCCATAGAGCGTATGTTACTTAACCAATATAGAGTATCATTAATTACTCCTTATATTCATGCAAGACACATAGTTACGAATTGTTTGATATATTGCATGCCATATGTTAGCACTGAAATATTAAGGTGGTATCATTATGGTACCATTAGGGGGTATCATTATGGTACCATTAGGGGGTATCAGGTGGACAGTGCTCCTCCTCTTGCTTTGAAGGTCATGTGTGTACAATTTCATTAAGATCGGAATAAAACTGTAGATTTGTATAAGAGACAAATAAATATACATACATACATACATACATACATTCAGTTTTATATATAGATGTATAATTTGAATTTTATGTTCTTTTTTGTCTTTGTGAAAAATCATCTAAAAATGCATAAACTTTTTCCCATGCTTTTTGCGTTCAGTTTTATCTTTAAAACAATTGGTTTTTCCACAAACTTTGCACAAATTCTATCATTGTTATAGTACGTGAATAATTTACTCATTTTCGTAATGATAGAAAATTATACTACAATAGTGGAGTAGTAATGTAAACAAAACAGAAATGTAAACCCAACGCAAATGTTAACAAAGCGCAATTGTATACAAAACATAAACCTCTCTCCAGCTCCAGCTTTGGCTGTGTGTGTGTGTGTGTGTGTGTGTGTGTGTGTGTGTGTGTGTGTGTATGTGTGAAAATTCCCTACGAAAACATCGAAAATGATGATTAACTTAAGAATAAAATAAAACTCTTTTTCCACAACGAAACAGGAATTGAACAAACATAAAAAGAAAAAGACAGAAAATAAAATGAAAAAATACAACCTGAGTCTGTAAGTGCTTTTCGAAAGCTTTGCTTTCATCATTCAGCAGCCAAGGAGCACCTCGAGAGAACCGGAGGTTGGCCCAGCATCCGATTGTCGTGTTCAACGCCGGCTGCATTTGCTGGTGCCGGTGGTCGGACTGGCAAATCTGCCGGGCCAGCCTGCGTGTGAAAGCTCTCATTTGACAACGTTGCATCCGGTGCCGGAGCCGGCGCGTGTGAAAACGCTCTAAGTGTGCGGTGGTGAGACCACAAGAGGGTTTTAGAGTGTGCATAGAGTAACTATCAGTGGCGACGATGAAGAAACAAAGTTTTTCCCTCCACTTTCTCATGCCTCCATCTGCTCCACTTTCACCCGATTGAACTCCCATCTCTATTTTGTAGATGATTTGAAAAATGATAACCCTTAATAACGCTCACGTTGTCAGCTTAAGCTTACTTTCGGTAACTTTCCCGCAAGGAAAATAATTGCTCTCGTAAAGCTGGGTCAAAACGATCTGGGTAGACAACGCTATTTTTAAAAAGGATAATATCGATAGTTTTTCCGTGTACCGTTTTATGGTCTCAGAGTCCAGATTAGTGAATTAATTCATGGTAAACCATCGCATTCGTACGTTACAAGCGAAAGTCACTGGCCTGAATAATGGCAACTGCTAACTACAGCCAACGCCGGAAGTGCAGTTGTTACGGAAGCGGAAATACGTCAAGGTAACCAAGTGAGCCTGTAGGTGAAGTCAAAAACTCTCACCGATGAGAGACGTTAGCGTTCGGTCAGTCAGAAATCCCGGTGAGAAAACTGTGACGTTATTTTAACGTGGTCAAAAACGCCAGTAAGTGCTGCTATGCCAAGGTAAGTGGAGTATACTCTACTTACCTTGCTGCTATGCCTAACCGGTTAGTCTAACAGTCCTCACCGAGAAAAAGACGGTTAGCCCCGTGAGAAATTACGTCATCATTCTCTCACCGGTGAGGGTTTTTGACCACAGCCTATGGGTGAGGTCAATGGGTGTGTTCAAGAATCTACACTCTCGGTGCAGTTCGCGTGATAACCGTTCAAAATTCAGTTAGCGTAACACCGTGCACTGTGTCCAAGAATCTTAACCATACCAGTTTACTCACCAATCGCGTTAAACTGCTCCCCCCCTTTCGTAGAGTCTGACCTACCACAGAGTAGAGTCTCCCCCGGCCAAAGAGTAGAGTCTGACCTTCAACCCAAGGAAATTATTTTATCCCTTCGTCATTTCCGGTGATTCTCCTCATTTCATTCGTGGGGCAGTGAGCAAACTGCGAGTCATGTGACACGGATGAGGAATCACGTCATGCACCCTGTATAAGCATTCAAATTTAAAACAGTTGATATTGTAAACTATCATGTGATTTCCGTTTACTAATGAGTTCATTGTTCTTGAACTCACCCAATGTATGTAAATACGCACTCCGTCTATACACTAATGGGGAAGCTGCCTATCCTTTAACGGGTAACTTTTTTCGCAAGCATATATATAAAATCAGCGACGGTGGACTTTGTCACAAAAGCATGGAGAGCGACGTTTGTCAAAAATCTAATAGTGGACTATTTCCCGATTATACGATCGGGTGGGTTCGCTTGTAGTTTTTAATGAAACAACGTGTTTTAATGAACACTAACACGTGTTAGTGTACTATTATTATCATCAATAAGTTCGGAGACTGTGCTGATATCTCCAGTCAGGCTAGGAGGAGAGGGGAACTAGTTGAATGTGGTGTAGACTCTACACTGTAGAGGCACATATGACACGAGACGTGGTAAGGAGGATGCAGCGCCACAGTACAGGGTTTTTCCTACACATTGCGTGTCAGTGAAGTGTATATGTTCGCGCTCGTCGGAAGCGCGTGGTGCATTGCGACTTCGTTCTGGAAGGACGACATTGAACAAGAGGTAGACACAGATCCTTGCTCGCCTCGTGATAGTGTCCATCGGAAACGCCCAGAACCCTGGAAAAGCAAGGATTGGATACTGTAACACGACAATGCCCCCCGTAGATTGGTCTTTCATGGTGCAGGCTGCGCTGGTCAAAATGGGAATGTCAATCCTTCCACACCCACCCTTTTCACAAGATGTCGTCCCATGCGAATTTTACCTGTTCTCTCATCTGAAAAACGAATTCAAAAGACGTCGTTTCAAGAATGCATCTGAGGTTCAGGAAGCACTGACGGCCACTGTGAAGGCCATTTCCTCTAAAGGCTTCCAGAAATGTTTTCAGCAATCGTATTCGCGTTGGCAGAAGTGCATAGTTGCAGAAGTGCAAGTTTTTGGTTACATTAATGTTTAACTTACTTTTTTGCCGTTTAATAGTTTTCATATACTTGATAAATGACTGTATTTTATTGTTTATAAGAACGACCACTTCCTGAGTGAATATGTCTCTTGCAAACAATGAATTACGGCAGTCTCGAGATAGGGCCAACAATGATGAATGAATTCTGTTTAGGGAACAATGAGTATTTCTTGTCTGGACTGCTTGGGGAACATAAGAGATGCATATATTCAAGTATATGGCCATATAACATTTTAGGAAACTGTTTTGATTCAGTGGACGTCTAATTATTAAGTAGCGGGAAAATGGGGCTACTTATTGTTTCACAATGTCCGTCCGTCCGTCCGTCCGTCCGTCTTCTTCATAATTTCCGCTTTTTTTGAGGCAGAAGGTTGAAATTCGGAATGTAGCTTACTATGGGTCTGTGCACATTCACAATTTAGTTATGTTTTGATTAGCCACCTGGGGTCGGAGTTTCGGGGGTGGAAATTAGAGGGGACCAAATGGTCTACGTGTATTTATGCATATAAAGGAGTGAAATTCGCTTTGCAGATTCCTCTAAGCAAGAACTCCATTATTATGAAGTTTGGTTCAAATTGTCTCAATGGGGTCTGAGTTGTGGGGGTGGGAGTTACTTGGTCTTTAGAACTATGGCAGCATATGTCATGTGATAGTCATTCGATTGGAAATAATGAGAAACGAAAGAAGATAGAGCTCTTTTACACTTTCTAAATACTACGTTCGAGAAAATCAGTTTTTCGATTTAAAAAATTGGGGAGGGGGTGTTAAAAAGTGAGATAAAAGGGTAAAAATAGATGATCTTACGGTTTCCGCTAAGTTCCTTATACCTTCCTCGGAGGATCAATTTCTTGTTCTACAGGAATTGTCACGATCAACGAGATTGACATGGATCGAGTTAATGTTGATAGAGAGGCCAGCCTAACAAAATATTGGAATGCCAGACGCCATCTTTAAGGAATCGGGATTTCGAATATTATGAATGAAGGTATCTGATCTGTTATTGCTGATTGTGGGTCCCTAAAAAAATTGCATAATTGGAAGTTTTCCAAGGAATAGTAATTTTGCAGTCACCAGTCTCGTTGATGATAGTTCTGTTGGCCTGCTCAAGTAGTTTAGCCCATAAGTCTTCTCTTATTTAGAAGGAAATAGGCATTGTTCTTGAAGCCCTGTAGTAAAGCTCTGAGACTAGCAAACCGGCTAATTGTGAATAAATGAACTGTAGAGTTATTTGAATTATTGAAGAAGAATAATTAAAGAATTCTGATTTCATAGTCAAGCACTGAACACATAATTTTTCAAGTGTATTGTCATTTCATGAGCATTTATAATTAAGGTCTTTATGTGTAATTGAAGGAGACTATTGTATAGGATAATAGATAAAACTTAAATTGGAAAATGGAGATTTTGTTTTAACAGGAAGTTATCCTACTACACTATGCGAAGAATCCGTAACACTTATTGTTAAGAGTTTTCATCGTATCAACAATATGCGCGGACCAACAATATATAGCTCCTTTCCAGCAATGCAAGGCAAAGTTTGTGCAACAATAGACCAGTCGTGTTTGTGTCAAAAACTATACAGTGGAAGGTACGATTTTTATTATAAAAGGTATCCAAAAATGAACAGTAGAGATTTTATATGCTGTCATTATTAAACACAGGTTAAATTATGCAAAACTACACAATCGAACAACGCGTAGAAATTGTAAAAATTCACCTCAAAACTTTAAAGCCCCTGTGGTTGGTTTGAACTATCTGGCAGCAAGGTGATGTGAATGGGGAAGAATGTATTACATTTCTCAAGCAAAACACCAGATGGCGAATTGTAGTACCCATCCTAAATCAGCCATTTTTAATGTTAACATACGGGGAAAACGGCGGTTTTAATTGAATTTTTTTTTAAGTACGAGGGGAAACAATTCGGTTTTCAAAGATTTATTAAAATTCAATAATAAATGAAAATTGTTAAAAATATTATTTAAGTGCCAGATGGATTTTCTTATGGAAATTCGCAAAAAAAATCCAGCTTTTTTACACATCATTTTGCTGAGCTACATAATTTAATTTTAGTTTAGCCTGGCATTTTTTAATTTGAGAAAGCCTGTTGCAAATTGTTAAATTTTCACTTCTGTTAAAACTTTTATTACAAATTTATTTTAAAAATTTATTTTAATTAAAAATAAGAACCTGTGAAAAAGTGATAGATATCAGTAAAGATAGTGAGACATTTAATATTTTTAACATCACCATTTTTATTAATTCAGAACAAAAAATTGTAGTTTCTCCCCTAGGTTAACATTAAAAAATTGCTGCTTTAGGGTGGATAGTACAATCTGCCATCTGGTGTCTTCCGATGTCTAAATTCTTCCCCATTGGCCGCCAAGATCATGTGACATGACATCGTTATACTTCTTTCTCTAGGATTATCTTAAGAATAACATGTACATCAATAAACCACAAACTATTCAGAATCTCAAAGATGAAATTCGACACAATATTGCTGAAATTTCCCAGCAATTTTAGCAACAGGTTATTGAAAATTTTCTCAAAAGAGTGAATTTCTGGTTTCAAGGTCGGGGCGGTCATTTGTCAAATGGTAAGATGTTTTGATTCATTCATAATCTCCACGTTTTTACTTTCTAATAAAGCAAAAGTATTATAAATTTTCCAATGAAAAATGTGGTTTATTAAAAAATTAAAATATCATCTCGTTTTGGGACACCCGTCTTCGCCGAGCATAAACATGTACGTGACGAATTTGGAGATGGTAAGGCATAAAACGGGCGTATCGTAACACGTTTGGTATGAGCATTGTTCTTCGACTGCACGGTAATATGCCACCTTTGCATTCCGTATGGAAACACAAGCACATAGTGCAGAGGATCATAAGATGGATGATTTTCTAAAATCCGACGAATACTGCCATCTGTGCGCCGGCCCAAAATAATATCACGATGTGCACTGACTCCACTGCCAGGTAAAACCACAGCAACGTCCAAAGTTGTCGGTAAATTGAAGGGTCGACGGTCATTAGGTTGAACGTTTGGGGTATTAAGCAATACAACAGCCAATTCCGAATAATCAGGTTCATTACAAGCTACAATAGTCAGCGGGGATAACGCAGGACAGTTCGTTTTAATACCTACAATACCGTTACAGGCGACTGATCATTTTGTGGAGTTCGAACGTCGACAATTTCCTGCTCGCCCAGCTTATAATGACAATTAACAAGTCCTGAAACAATATTAGTATATACCTAGAGTAGATAGATACTGATACCCCACTTTCGTTTTGCCTTGAAAAGCTCGGCGAAGACGGGCATCTCAGCTAGTAGCCAAGATACTATAGTGCAAGCCAGGGTCAAAAAACCGTGGACACTCTGTTTTTAGAGAAAAGGTTACATTTGTCGCTGTACAAATAAATGAAAATAGTGTTTGATAAGTGTAAATTTTTAATCTAATGTAATTTTGGATCTGTTATGTACGTCTGTAAAAAATCAGAGCAAAATATGTACTACAACAAATTTTAAAAATTCAAACAAAAAATAATAACAAATCAAAAAAGCGTGGACACTCCAACTTGGAATCATTATACTGTGGACACCTTGTTACTAATATTTTCTAACATCGCCTTTTGCATTAGTTAAAGCTTGCAGACGTTTTGGCATGGAACAAACAAGTTGGTTGCACAATTCAGGCTTTACATCGCCCCACAGTTGCTGCAGATACTCCTTCAGTTGATTCTTGGTTGTTGGTTGCTTTTTTTGAACTTTAGCCTTCAAAATATCCCAGATATTTTCGATAGGGTTCATGTCTGGTTAACTGGAAGGCCAATCCATCATGTTAATTCTATTCACGGCAAACCATTTCTTAGTCGTCTTCACTGTATATGGCATGATGCTCCATCCTTCTGAAATATTTCACCACGACCCAACTTGAATTTTGCAATTGAAGAACGCAAATTTCCGTCCAAGATAGTCTGGTACTTTGCTGCATTCACTATCCCTTCCACGAAATGCAATTTCCCAACACCTTGGCTGCTTATACATCCCCAAACCATAAGGGATGCTGAAAACTTAACACTGCGTTTCAGACAAATCATCATTCGCCTCATTTTTCGAACGAATCACCGTATTTCCAGTTTGACATCCAATAGACAAATGAAACGTAGATTCGTCGCTAAAAATAACTTTTTTCCACTGGTTTTCGGTCCAATTGAGTCGTTCCTTGGCCCACAGCAAACGATATCGTTTTTGTTTCGATGTGAGAAATGGCTTCTCTTTGGCCTTGTAAAATTTGTAGCCCAGCTAGTGGATTCTTCGCCTTGTTGTGGATGTGGATACCGATGTTTTAATCATGTCCTGCCATTTTTTCGACAATTCTGATGTTGGGGTAAAGCGGTTGGATTTAATTATGGTTTTCAGTTGTCTGTCATAGCGAGCAGAGGTCTTTTTCGGGCGGCCTGATGATTTTCTAATATCCAAGTCACCCGTTGTTTTGTACTGTTGGATCAATTTATTAACCGCAGTTTTTGAAACTCCAAGCATTTCACCAATTTGTCGCATTGAAAAGCCCGCTTTATGATGTTTAATAATCTGATTTCGTGTGTAAACACAGAGAGTTTTTCCGGGCGCCATTGTCAATGTTTTTACCGTTGAAATGTGTACAATCACCTGATATGTAAATGAGACGATTCCATTCAATCATTGGGGGTTGTAGAGGCATGATTGATAAAGCAAAGCAGCCTTGTCCACAGTATTATGACTCCAAGTTGGAGTGTCCACGCTTTTTTGATTTGTTGTTATTTTTTGTTTGAATTTTTAAAATTTGTTGTAGTACATATTTTGCTCTGATTTTTTACAGACGTACATAACAGATCCAAAAGTACATTAGATTAAAAATTTACACTATTAAAAATTTACACTATTTACACAAATCAGACACTATTGTCATTTATTTGTACACCGACAAATGTAAACTTTTCTCTAAAAACAGAGTGTCCACGGTTTTTTGACTCTGACTTGTAGTATAGTGGTTTAATGAAGTAACGAGTTAATTATATGTAATTGATGAGTGTCATGTCCTAAACAGCCTCCCTCTTCTAATATTGTACAGGGTGCTTCTAATTATCTCCCGTATTATACACGTTTATTACTCAAACACTATTACAGATTTTAACATGTTTTTACAACTTTCGCCATTTGGGTCATGTTTGATGGATGAAACCTTGTTCAACTTTCTCCCATGTTCGGGTGATTTCAGCGATTGTTTCAATTACTCTGTTCTTGAGAGTTTCAATGTCATCAACATTGGTCTTGTACACCACAGAGGAATAAGAAACAGTTGGGAAATTTCCTATAGCCGCAAGAGAAACTTTTCTGATATCAGGTGACGAAAGTCAACCAATGAAATTTTCTTTAAAAACGCTCCTGGCTTCGCGGCGCCACTGTCGGTTTAGTCAAAATTACGTCATTCTCCGCAAATGGATTGTTGGAGAGGCAAGTCATATATGACGTGAGATAAATACGTTATTTAACGTTCTTTTCATCGGAATTATTTTAATAATTTAATTCAAGTTAATTAAAAACTTAGAAAACTGGTTCTACGATGCAAAGTGGATTATCACAGATGAAAAGAAATTATTATTGCATTACCATGATTTCTTATTGATGTCTCTGATTAACACGAGCAACGGTGAGCAATATAAACAAGAGTGCTTCAAATGAGTTTGTATAAAACAGTTTTTCGTTTGTATAAAACAGTTTTTTATTTTTGAATACAAATTTGTGTTTTAACATTATATAAGAAATAATATATAAACTGCATTATTATTTTATTTGTTATTTTCAAAATTGTGTCTTCACTAGCGCCACGAAACTAGTATTGAAAAATGACGTAGTGATTTCCAATCACGTGGTAGAGTTTCCCATCTGTTTCTCTTCATCTGTGTTGTACACTCTGTCTTTCACATATCCCCAGAAGAAAAAATCCAGGGGGTTCGCATCGGGTGAGCGAGGGGACTAAGGGAGTTAGCCCATCCCTTCCAATCCATCGTCCTGGAAAGTTCGTATCAAGGCACTGCCTAACTTGCAAGCCCCAGTGAGGAGGTGCTCCATCTTATTGGTAGGCTATATTGGGCTGCAGTTCTTCCACTTGTGGAATCAGGTAGTTCTCCAGCATAACTAGGTAGGTTGCAGCGGTAATGGGGTCTTCAGCGAAAAAGAAAGGTCCAATTACTCGATCATGCATTAAACCGCACCAAAATGCTAGCCCGAACATGGGAGGAAATCGAGTTTCGCTTTGACGTCCTTCACGCCATAAATGGAGGGGGGGGGGGCACAATGAATTTTATTAAGACATGCTAAGAAACTTTTTGAGTTTTTCTTTGTGAATAAAAAAAATTACGTTGAAATCTGCAATAGATTTTGAGCAATAATAATGCGGGAGATAATTTAGAAACAACCTGTATTTCATTCATCTACTTTCTTTTTCTTTGAATTGATTTTAATACAAATAAACATATTGATTTGTATTCAGCATGACTTAAGTGCATTCATTCATGATTTTTGTCAACATGGGGACTTAGTTTCGGAATCTGGGATATTCCTGGTGTCTTTCCTGTGGGTTTGAGTTTTATCCCCAAGGAGGCACGTCACAACACGTGATAATAATATATCATATCCGTTAGGAAGGCCAGTCTTCGAACTTACTGATCATAATAGTGCGTCCTGTTTAAAAAGCCTTTCATTTGATATCTCAATCATCGCTGTGCGTTTTATATGTAAAGAGCAAAAGAGTTGTTGACATGATAAATAATATATAAGGGATATAATACTCATATTATTAAGTAGCGGAGCAATTTCACAATTTCCTTATCTGTCTGTCTGTCTGTCCGTTCCATTCATATTTTCCACATTTTTTGACTTAGAGAATTGAACTCAGAACGTAGGTTACGATAGGCATGTACTGCTTCATTATTTAGTTTAGTTTTGATTGGCTCACTGGGGTCAGGGTTAGAAAGGGCGTGGTATTTGACCTCAGGGGCTTCCACTGCTTTCCTATACATTTCTCGTGAGAATAATTTCTTGCTATTGTTAATGTCTAGATAATACAACTTAAACAGTTAAAAATAAAGTAGCTAAATAATTTAATTATATTATGCTAATAATTCTCACTCTATATGCAAGTAGGTTACTGGCTTACATATGAAATATAACGCAGGAAATTTGCGTTCCAAAAATACTAAGGAACGGAAGGTATAGTTTGAAATTAACTTTCTCACATGAAAGCAATGATCCCATTTCTCTTCTATATCGTTTCAAAAACCTTGCTGAAGACTTTAAAGAAACACTGAATGAGGGGGGGGGGAGCGTTTATGTTTTGGAGGGAGGTCTTTTTCTGTGTGTGTGTGAAGGGGGAGGTCTTTTTCTGAAGAAGGCACAAAACAACCGAAGTCTAAGAATTCAATGCTCTTTCCAAGTTTCCACTCCTCCCCTCTTTACATTATGGTCTGCTATAAGCTTCATGCTTTTGGAAGCCTTTCTACAAATTCTTTTTTTTTATTGTTTAATGCAACTGCATTTCATCTCTCCAAAAACCGTCTTTTTTACGATTTGTTTTCCCCGCTATAACATTGAGTCTTTAATTTCTTTTTCAAACTTTATTGCTCCTACTTTTCTTTTGAGTAAAAAAAAATCATTACTTATTCTTATCCCAGAAAAAAAGAATTTCGGCGAAGAAAATTTGACAGCGAATAAAGCAACGACTTGAAGCTAAAATAAAATGGCTTAAATTTTTGCTGCATATAAACAGGTCAGTTTTAAACATTCTAAAAAGTCATGTAATATTTGAAAACTTTTTAGGCATGTAAATTGGCAGTAAAGTTTTTTCATCTTAATTTAAAATTTAAAGATTTCAATTTAAAACAGTAATTAAATACACTAATACAGAAAACGTATTGAACACATATATCTTTTGACTTAATACTTCTTTCTTTAAAAACTGTTGAATCCGTACCATAGACAATATTCATGGTGAAAGCATTAAAATTGTTTTTTGTCTTAAGTGCAAATTCCCCCAGACTCAATTATATTAGGAAGAAAACTTAACCTGGTTATTACTCTCATTTAAATTATAGACCGTGCTTTCATTACACTCCATTTGCTCCAAGATGGTATTATTTTCTAATTGCATATGCCTGAAAAATATGGGATCACTAAAGAACTATTTTTTTTTCCTTCGTCAAACAAAATTTCATTGCCTCACGATTGTTCTGATAAAATATCAGGTCATTCTGACGAGTAGTTTTCAGGTTATCGATTTTTGAAATCGTAACTTTAATTATAATCACCCTGTACATCGGGGATGCTTCTGGTGACTTGACAGGAATATCATGAAAAGGTATAACGTGAATTCCAGTTTCATCTTCCAAATCCAACATAAATTGAATGGTCGAGTTAGACATATGACTGGAGGCTTTGTCTTGATGCAGCCAAACTCTGCTTTTGTCCTCTCCATACAATGGGGAAATTTTCTCGTGGAAAATTGGACTGAGAGCATGCTGATGATAGTAAAGCGAGTTAAAATTAAGCCTTCCTTTCCACTCTTTTGATTGTGAGCTTGCCGTCGTACGAGTATCCCGCATTCACCATAAATCCTTTTGAAAACTTTCGTTAGATTCCTTGGACAACTTATGATGTGACTTTTCTATACGTGGACGTAGATAACCGGGCGGGGTTTGTGCACTCGTCGAGGTAGACGTAAGCTTCATCCAAAGTGGCAACGTACTTCCATCGTTTTTCTGCGAGGTAACTCACATTGAGTTTCCAAAAGTTGCTTTTTGTTTCTGCGACGTGCTATGGCAGCAACTTATGAACAGGAACAGGGTCTATTTTTGTTTATTATTTTATTTACGGTATTTAAGCCCAATCCTAGCTGATATATTTTTCAAGAATATTGATTCCCAAATAATGGATGCCAACTTTTATTTTCACAATACATGGTATCGATACATTATATGGCCAAAATTATTCGGACACCCCTAAGAAGAAGTACGTTAATACGGTCTGGCTGTTAATGCGGTCTGGCTGTTAATACGGTCTGATCCTCATTATACGGAAAATTGGAAGCTTATACAGTATACGTGGGCTAGATAGACAATGGGTAAGCCGGCAGAACTCAGTGACTTCGGACTGTGGTATGAGCATCAGATGACACAATTATGGAAAATCGGTTCATGAAATATCCGCTTTGTTATAGGTGCTGAAATCAACTGTAAGTGATGTCACTATACATGGAAGCGTCGAGGAAGTGAAAGTGCAGCAGGACGAAGTGGTAGGCCAAAAAAAACTTACTGATCGCAGCCGTCGAAGGGTAGTGAAGGAACCTCGCGTGTCCCCAGTGGCAGCGATCACTCGTGAGTTCAAAAAAGGACTGTCCTTCGAAAGCTAAGAAACATGGGTTTCTACCGATGTGCGGCCACTCATAAGCAAAATATCAAAGATGATGATAGGGAATGAAGGTTAAAATGCTATTGGACTATGGAAGCACCGTTATTGGAATTTGGAAACACGTGCTTTGGAATGATGAATCTGAACGCTTCATTTATGACTGCATTGTGCCAACTGCCAAAATTGGTGACAGTGTACTTCGTGCTTCGATCCCTTAGTTCCTGTGGCTGGAAAAAATGAACTTTGCAATATATTTTTTCGGATTGACATGGAAGCTTGTGCAGCCATAGTTTGACGACATAGAGATCAAAAACGGTACTATCCTTCACGGAGCCACGAGACAAACCCTAGTGAACGTCTCTGGAATGAATTAGAACGAATTTACGGGATTAGTCAAATCTTCCGTAGCCGGACTCACTGCAGCTTTCATGGACACTTGGAAGACAATTCCTGCGACCATCCATCAAAACCCGTGGAAAGTCTTCCCAGACGTAAGCAAAAGCTAGTTCGATAGCCTATTAGTAGGTGCCTCAAGAGGGTGGCGTCCTGATGCCTTTGGCTATATTGTATATTAGACAACATTTTAGTTGTGTTCGATTAAGACTTATTCAACATAAAGTAAAAACAGTTTTGAAAGTATCAACTGATATTCTCATCAGAAAAGGTTTTAAAAATATCTATATACATGTATAAATACGGGAACCCATTTTTTGTCGTACACTTTTCCCTTGTTAATCTGGACGAATACGCATGAAACGTATATGGTTGGTAAGGTTCTGTGCTGTAGATGTGCACAATATATTTTGTTTGCGTATTTGCTCACGTTAACACAGGTATAAAAGCGTTTCAAAAAAGGTAGCATTAAGGAACAGGTTGTGCGCCACAAGAATTTTGCCGCCACTGAATTTTACCACCAGGCGACAGGCTTGTATGTAATCTGTGCCAAGGTAAGATACATTCTACCCAGGTACCCAAGTTCCTGCCAAGGCGAGGCAATTTTTTTCTGACCTACGCTTGAGGGCGCTACTGTAGCACGAGGTGAGATATTTCCACTTCAACACGTGTATTCCTTCATAGTTTGGTTCACTTTTAGAGCCAAAAATCATGTACTATTGCTGTGTACCAGGTTGCAAGTCTGGGTATAAGGATGCTAAACGTATTAGCCAGTTTATTGTTTCAAAGGATGCAACCTTATTTTCAAAGTGGAAAAATGCCATTCCTAGAAAAGATCGAGAATTGAAAGCTGGTGATCGTGTGTGCGAATTGCATTTTCCGTTAGGTTAACTATTTTTTTCCTCTATTTAATTTATTGTTACAGTTGTTTGTATTAATATTTATAATAATTATAATTATGGGTTATTGCAACCACTTGGTATTGACTGCTATATTTCTCCTGTCAGGAATCAATGATTGAACGTGTTTACACGCATATTGTGAAGACAAAATCTACGTTACCATAAGAATGCATTTTTATATTAGATCTATAAACAGAGGAAACAAACACATTGAAAAACAAAAAAGCCACCGAAAATTGTCAAAATTATAGAAAATAAAATGTTTGAATTGTCACTTGATTTTGTATATATGTTTAGACACCACTTATTTAAAAAATGCAGTAAAATAAAAATAAAAATAATCAAGAAATACCCGAGTAAAACATTAAAATAGCATACTCCCCAAAGTAAATACACAGTAAGTTCTACCTACATGGCACCGCAGCGCCCTCTGTCACGTGGGAGAAAAACGGTGCCAAACTCGTTTCATGGACAGGGTTAAAGACTTGTGTATCTGGGTAGAATGTATCTTAGCCAAGGTCAATAAACACAAAGTCTGGGCACAATACCATGATTCATTGCGGCGCGACCATTTTGGGTCTTTCGAAACGATTTCACTTCGCTCTCGCTACAGTTCTCGCTTAGTTTCTTTTGCAATCTACTTGAAGTTGCAGCTTACTTACTTATTTTTAAAACCCGTTTATCCGTTAGGGTCGCGGGGGCAGCCCTATGAAGGATCTCCAGCGATCGCGTTCTTCCGCCATCAGGCGCATGTTCTCCCTGGTAATATCCAAGCGACTCGAACCGAGATTCTCCATGTAGTCTAGCCACCTGGTTCTAGGCCGACCCCTTAGTCTCTTCCCATCGGCTTGGAAAATAACAACTGCCTAGGAAGACTAGTTTGCGGCATCCGTATCACGTGACCATACCAGCGCAACTGAGATCTCTCAATGCGGAGAAGTAGCGGCTCAACACCTAAAGATTCCCTTATAGTGCTGCTGTACACTCTATCTACTAGGGTAATACCTGCCACACCTCTCAGAAATCTCATTTCGGCCGCTTGTACCCGCGATCGCACTCTTTCGCTCAATACCCAGGCCTCATGACCATAGGTGAGAATGGGGACAAAGATAGATTTGAAGACGGAGAGCTTGGCTTTGTTACCCAGCTCGCGTTTCGTTAACACCGTTCGCCACGTTCACGTCTGACACAGCTTGCTGCACCGATCCGAGCATCCAATTCTTTCTCCTGCCGTCCATCACTCGTGAATGCAATCCCGAGATACTTGAATTTCTCCACCTGTCTCAATGAGGCTCCCCTAACATGGAGAGCGCACTGAGCAGGCTGTCTTGAAAGGACCAGAACCTCAGTTTTAGCCACACTGATCTTCATCCCAGCTTCTTCACATTTGGCTGCAAACCGGTCTAGCGCATGCTGAAGGTTTGTGCGAGAAGACCCAAGGATTACAAGGTCGTCAGCAAAGAGCAACCTCTCCACCAGGCAGTCGCCCACACAAACACGCTCATCGCCTCGGCTACCCCTGTCTATCCAGTCCATAAAGATAATGAACAAGAGGGGCGACAGTACGCACCCTTGGCGAAGTCCAACACCCACGGTGAACGGTCTTGACTTAATGTCATTTATCCTTGACTTAATGCCATTAACAAGGCTACGATATCTCAGAGCTTTCGTACAGAGACATGATAGCAACCAGTAATTGCCCATCCACTCCATACTCTTGTAACACTTGCCAGAGCTTCTCCCGAGGAACGCTGTCATATGCTTTTTCGAGGTCCACAAAGCAAGCGTAGACCTCTTTTGCATACTCCCAGGATTTCTCAAAGATTTGCCTTAGAGCAAAGATGTGATCCGTCGTGCTTCGGCCAGGTCGGAAACCACACTGCTCCCCCCGACAGTTTGGAGTCGACTATTTCCCGACTTCTCTTCTCCAGACACTTAACGTATACTTTCCCAGGAATGCTGAGCAAAGAGATGCCTCGATAGTTGTTGCAATCTCTCTGATCTCCCTTTTTGAAGATAGGGATCACAATTCCTGTCTGCCATTGCTTAGGGGCCTGTCCAGATATCCAAGCAACCGGGCACACTCGAGTCAGCTACAGAATACCATCCTGATTTAAGGCCTTTAACATCTCGGACCGGATTTCATCATCACCTGCAGCTTTGCCAGTCTTCAGGGACTTAATTGGTCATCTGACTTCTGTTTCAGTGATACTACCGTGACTATTCTCTGCTCCAAGGTGCACCTCGTATGCCTCAGTTGTTGTTGTCACCGGATTAAGAAGAGATGCAAAGTATTCCTTCCACCTTTGCAATACGCTCTCCTCCGTTTTCAGAAGCCTCCCATCTGAACTCTTAATAGTTTGTGATGAAAGAGACTTCTTTCCACAGAGGCGGCGCACGGTCTGCCAGAACACCTTGTTTCCTGAACCATAGTCGGCCTCCAATTACTCCCCGTACTTCTCCCAGGCCTTTGCTTTAGCTGTTGATACTGTCTTTGCTGCTGCTTTTCGCGCCTCAGTGTACCGCACTCGACTCGAAGTTGACTTATTTGCAAGCCATAGCAAATAGGTTTCCTTCTTTGCCTTGACAGCTTCTTGGACTTCACCGTTCCACCACGCAGTCCTTTTCTCACCGCCTTGCGCCACACTCAGCCGCTTACGACCACAGCACAATGCAGCCAAAGTAATCACAGCAGTTTTAAACAACTGCCACTCCTCTTCAACAGTACCACGATCACTGGGTAGTTCTTTGAAACTTGAAGATATGTTATCTGCAAATGTCTTCCTCACAGCTCAATCCTCCAATGCCTCCCATTTGATGCGCCAAGTTTGTCTGAACCTAGTATTTCGCTTGTTTGGCATGGATTCACAGGACTGCAAAGTGCAGACAACAAGGTGGTGATCAGTTGATAGTTCTGCCCCTCTTCTCACACGAGTATCCAACACTGATCGGAATAAGTCTGCTGAAACAATTACAAAATCAATCAGTGACATCTGGTTTATTGCATCCCTGTACCAGGTATACTTATGGACATCCCTGTGCTGGAAGAAGGTGTTTGTGATGGAAAGTTCATTGTTGCAACAGAGATCCAACAAGCATCTCCCATTCGCATTTAAATCGGGGTTACCATTCCTCCCAATCACACCTTTCCACGTTTGGTCATCAGCCCCTACGTGTGCATTGAAGTCGCCCATCAGGATGACAGAATCTGCACTCCCTCTCCTGCTAAGAGCAGCATCAACTTCATCTAGAAAAAGTGGGTACTCTGTGACTGCATTCGGAGCATATGCAACGAATAGAGAGAGAGACCGTTTCCCTATCTGAAGCCTCAGGAGACACAGTCTTCCACCTAAGGGGGTCCAATCTGCAACATAATCTTCCAGCCGGGGTCTTGTGAGTATCCCCACTCCCGCCTGGGCAGTCATGTTAGGGTCGACACCAGAGTAGAAAAGCTTCCACCCTCCTTCTAAGTCCACAGTTCCAGAACCCGGACGTTTCGTAGAGGTAATACCTATGATATCCAGTCGATACCGTTTGGCTTCCTCCACTAACTCTGATTCCTTTCCTGTCATGGAGAATACGTTCCAAGTGCCAATTGACAGCACCCGATCCCGTTGTCGCTTTACCCGTTTCTCCTCCTGGGTATAGGCATGCGCTGCCCCCGACCGTTTCCCCAAGCGCATAGCGAGTGCACTGGTGGGGCTTCTCGGAGACATTGCTCCGAGATAACAGCCGGGAGACTGTCGACTATTTTTCGAACGAGAGCCTCTGCCTAACTCCCGAACGCGGGTGACTTTAACCTGCGCCACACCCGGTGCAGTATGGATTCTCTCATTCGTCGACATCATGAGGTATATGTTTGTTTGGATACTCTTCGTCTCACTTCTCAACCATGACCTTTCTGGTAAGGGTGACCCTAAAGTAGCCGTGCTACAACCAGCATAGCTCACAGAATCCCTGAAGCACCCAAACCTCTGATCCACGGTAAGGGGGCATCCACTCAGGCTTTAATTTAAAAATCATATTATTCAGTAAGGCTTCATATTTTTTAAAAGCTTATATTTAACTTGCAATGTTGGCTAGTTTATTTAGGTCAAATCTTGTAACCAATATTAAACCAAATTCCTGACAAAATAGAGAGCTGAAATTTGATTCACATACGCAGGAACGATGACAATGCATGTTAAAAAAAATTTTTTCAAATCGGTTCATTGGTTCGTGTTCTAATGGTATTAATTCATTACTACGAACTGTGCAATTGCCGCAACAAACAATTCGTTATGACGAGGGTTAAATGCCGGCTTTGAAAAAAAACAAACTTTTTTTCCTCTGTTGCCAGTGATTTGAACAAAAAATATAAAGTTAATAAAATGTATGGAGGTAAAAGCACATATATGTTTGAAATAAATAATTTTCTGTATACTGTTATTAACCAAACTTTTAGCCCCAAAATGGCCATAGCATTGGGAGTACAGGTGTCCAGACCTTTGTTTATTGACCTTGATCTGTGCTATTGAGATGTTGAGTTTATGGTTCAAGTCCAGGCTGTGTGTTTTGTTTTTTTTTACTATTTTTCTCTAGTTAATTATTAATATCGGGGGTATGGTGTGAAAAAATCCTCCAAAGACCCATTTTTAGTTTAATTTTAATTTAATTTAATAATTTAAACCAAAAGTAGAAATTAATAATACATCGCAACTCCATAAAATTAATTTATTTATATGCATGATATATGTATGCACATTTCAGTATCCATGCTACCTTCTTCAGTATGGCTACTTTTAGTATTATTAATTTCTACTTTTAGTAACCTTCCACAGTTGGTTATTAAGATTTTGTTCACGTTTAATTTAATCCAATTAAGGACAATTTTGTCCTATAAAAACTGCGCAATTCTGCCACTTTGCGCGCTTATAATTACATCTGCATGGAGCCTATATTTGTTAATACATGTAGCGTTGCCTTTTTGATTATTTTTTTTAAATATCAAATATCAAGTTAATTCAAGTCATTTGTTGATGTTCATTTGAAAGCATTTTAATTGTTGATGTTCATTTGAAAAACATTACTTGCGCGTCAGTTTTGAAATTGTGAGAGAATCGTTTATTCATTTCAAATTGCTTTGTGAAAAAATTGCTGCTTTCAATTTGGTAAGTTAATTATTTTGTTCTCTATTTAGATGACATTCATCCAAATGTAATTTCAAATGTAGTTCAAATGAATTTTTTTATTATTTAAAAGGTCATTTACATGCCTCGAAAAAGAACATTGACAGGACGGGGGGAGAGACGCAGAGATAGGGAGGGACAGTATATTGCTTCCAAATTTTGGATATTTATTAAGTGTTGGCTATTTTTCATTATTCAAAGTTTATTAATAAGCAAGATTAAAGCTACAACAATAACACGTATATTTTTTTCCCTCAGAAATATGATCGAATTTCGATCACTGGGGGATCCTAGTAACTTTAAATAGTTAAGGCGTTGTTACAGGCTTAGTATTGTCAAAGCATTGTTACATATTCGTATTTTTTGTTACATTGTTATTTAATAATATAGTGAAGGAAAAGTAATTAATTAATTAAGGACATTTTTATATAAAAAAGTTATGATTAATTAAAAAAACATTATTATAAATTAATACAATAAAAAGAAAGATAATTAAAAAGACATCATTATATAAATCATAATTATAATATTTCCCATTTTTTATCTAATATGAATGAGTGCTGAGCTAGACAGTGTTTTGATTTGTTCATATGATAACTTTCTTTAGTCTTTTTTGCCAATGCTCTTATGTTCCTAGAATTTTTATATTTTCCCAGTCAATGTCGTGATTTTTAGCTTTCCTATGAAATAATTATAAGTAGTGGTTTGTGATTTATAGTAATGATATCTAGCCGGAACTTCTTGAAAGTTCTAGATAATTTTGGAGATGTACAAACTTGATTCAGACGTGGAACTAATTACTTTGAATGATGAAAGCACCAGGGTAATAAGGAAAGCAAAGGTGAAACAACATTTTTTTGGGCACAAAGAAAATTTTGTCCATTTACGAGAGGGGAAATATAACGGGAAAAAATTAATTATTATTGATCGACGCCTCAGCTGATTAAGCGCCTTGGACTTATTAGACTTGGACATTTTTTTGATTAAAAGTTTAAAGCGTTGCTTAATGATTATTTAATGACCTTCATTTGTTGTTGTCCATATTATTTTGCTTTTGACGGCTACAAGCAACAACTCCTAGAAAGAAAGCCAAACCAACACCTCCTAGAAAGAAAGCCTATGTACTGAAAATTCATGCATTGTTACATGATCATAAGAAGTCATAATTTAGGGCTTATTATTGGTAGAAATAGGATTAATAATTCCTTTTTATGATGATGTAACAATGTATGAATTTTCAGTGCACAGGCTTTCTTTGGGCGAGGTCAAAAATGCTAACACCGTGTTGAGTTAGTGAAGAAAGCCATTGTTGCTACGACAGTCAACAATACGTTAACAATCGAGCAATAATCATTGCTTCACCAACCCAACTCGATATTTGCATTTTTGACCTCGCCCTTTTTAGAAGATGTTGGCCAAACAACTGAAACGTCATACATTGTTACATATCATATTGCGACCATTGTTAATCGTACTTCTACCAATAATAAGCCCTAAATTTGGTCGACTTATGACAACACCACATGTACTCCGTAGCCAACGAGAAAAACAGGGCGCGGCACAAAAAGTCACATGACCAAAGTAGATCTAGCAACAATCCAATCTTCATTGTTTCCAACAAACGAAAAACACTGATTGTTAAAATCCAAAAGGGAAACAATGAAGATTGGATTGTTGCTCGATCTACTTTGGTCATGTGACTTTTTAGTGCCCCGGCCCAAGTGCAAATGTAGGGCTTATTATTGGTAGAAATACGAATAACAATGCACTATCTATGTGATGCAACAATGTATTCAGTTTCATTGCGGAGGCCTTCTCTCTCGGTGGTCACGCTCCGGCACTGAAAAGTCACCTGACCAAGATAGGTCTATTGACAATGTAACTTTCATTGTTTCCATCTTGTGTTTTAACAATCAATGTTTTTTCCTTTGTTGGAAACAATGAAGATTGGATTGTTAATAGACCTATCTTGGTCAGGTGACTTTTCAGTGCCGGAACATGTATTTCTCGTTAGCCTCGGCCTCGGCCTCAATGACGTATATTAAAGATAGACTCCGAAGCAATTGTTGTTACTTGAAGCAAATTGGGAAGCTCCATGCCCAGAACTGTCATGGCCGAAAGTGAGTGAAGATGATGCAAAACATATGGCCAAACATGAGAGTAGCTGATTAATAATTCTTTCGCACGCCAATCATGGAGTGATAAGTTTATCTTTTCGTTTACTTTGTATTTGAAGTATTTTATTATATTTTATAAACAATTTTTCGATCATGGTTTCAATTTCAATTTCGTTTCGATCGTCTTTCAGTTATGTATTTTCATTTTAGTTGCGTATTTTTGATTTATGCTTGTGGAAAATGATTCCTGATCCTTTTTCGTGTCTGTTTGTACAGTTGTACGCAAAACAACTTTGAGGAATGGTTTTGAATTAATTATTCCTCGGGCCCAAAACCTTCAAAAACAAAGCAGCCAGACAGCTAATTACTCCACGGCTCACTCCTGCCCAGAACTGTCATGGCTCAATTTGCTTCACTTTTTGCCGCTGTTAACAATAGGATTCGGAGTCTATCATTTATATAAAATCAGCGACGGTGGATTATTTCAACAAAGAAAAAATCTAACAATGGATTATTTCCCGATTATACAATCGGGTGGGTTCGCTTCTAGTCTTTAATATACGTCATTTCCCGGCCTGTCTTTCTCGTTGGCTACGCTCTATTCAAAGCCTGAGCGTGAAACTTTCATACATTGTTACATCATCATGTGGAGTCATAATTTAGGGCTTATTATTGGTAGAAATACGATTAAACATGACAATATTTGATGATGTAGCAATGTATGAAATTTTCGCACTCAGGCAACACCTCCTAGAAAGAAAGCCTCACAACTGAAACGTCATATATTGTTACATTATCATAATTCGACCGGAGGCCAACGAGAGACAGGCCAGGGCACTTAGAAGTCATATGATCATCGGGGTCCGAGAACAATTCATCCTTCATTGTCTCCATCTTGGATTTTAACAATCAATATTTTTTGCTTTGTTGGAAACAATGAAGGATGGATTGTTGCCCGGACCCCGATGACATGTGACTTTTGAGTGCCCTGGCCTGTCTCTCGTCGGCCTCGAATTCGACAACTGTTGATCATATTTCTACCAATCATAAGCCCTAAATTTGGTCGACTTATGATGATGTAACAATGCATGACTTTTCAGTTGTGAGGCATTCTTTCAAGGAGGTGTTGGCTCGCGCTTTAAGTAGAGGTGGTGTTGCTTTTTCATCTTGGATTTCAACAATCTGTTTTTTTCGTTTGTTGGAAACAATGAAGATTGGATTGTTGCTCGGATCTACTTTCATCATGTGACTTTTAAGTGCCCCGGCCTATGTTTTTCTAGTTGGCTTTGTGTTGCTTTCGAGGATAACGAGGCTAACTGAAAAATCACCTGACCAAGATAGATCTATTAACAATGTAACTTTCATTGTTTCCATCTTGTATTTTAACAATCAGTGTTTTTTTCCTTTGTTGGAAACAATAAAGGTTGGATTGTTGCTCGACCTAGTTTGATCAGGTGACTTTTCAGTGCCGGAGCCTGTCTTTCTCGTTAGACCAACGCCTCCTAAAGATAAGGCCTGGGCGCGAAAACGTCATACATTCTTACATCATCATGCGAAGACATAATTTAGGGCTTATTATTGGTAGAAATGCGATTAAACATGTCTTCGGATGATGATGTAACAATGTATGACGTTTTCGCGCTCAGGCCTTTTCTTTGGGAGGCGTTGGTTAGACCAATAACCGCCTAGAGAGAAAGCCTGCTCACGGAAAAATCTTACATTGTTACATCACATACGATAGGGACAAATTCGGGCTTATTATTGGTTAAAATATGATTAACAATACCCTACCGCATGTGATGTATCAATGTATGACGCTTTCGCGCTCAGGCTTTGAGTAGAGGTGGTGTTGGTCTAACCAACACCACCTAGACAGAAGGCCTGCGCTCAGAAATGTTTTACATTGTTACATCATCATCAAACGGCCAAATTTAGGGCTTATTATTGGTAGAAATACGATTAACAATAGCCGCTATTGTGTGATGTAACAATGTATGACGTTTCTGTGCGCAGGCCTTCTGTCTAGGGGTGCGTTCACTTATTCACTTAGAGTCACTCTGAGTCATTCGGATTCCGTTTCTTTATTTGCTCCGAGTCATTTGGTCTCCGTTTCTTTATTCACTCGGAGTTAACTCCCTTGACTTCTAACATCAGGGTACGCTTGGAGTCATTCGGAGTTTGTTTCTTTATTCGCTTGGAGTGCGACTCCGGTTAACTTCCTTAACTCCTGCTTTCAAGCTGGAGTCATCGGAGTCAAAAAAATTAATGAGAAAGACGACGCAGCAATGAAGAGTGCCAACAAAGTTGCGACTTCAACGATGATTAATTTTGTTACAATGAGATAACGTTTGTGAGCGCGCTTGTCAGGAGAAGAAGAGAAGAGAAGAGAAGACTTTATTTCTTCAAGCTGGCGCATACGTTGTTAAACCATCAATATGACTGCCTCTACCTTTCGAAAGTGCACGTTCATAGCCTACCATAATTGGTTAGTCTTCCATTGTTGTAGGCTTGGCACGACACAAACGAAAATTTAGCTTAAATTGATCGAAAATTTGATTCGAGACAATTTCTTCAGCATAATTATTAACTTTTATATGCTCAATCTCAGTTCCATCTTTACGCATGGGGCCAGGGCCCCGTGATCCAGAGGCCACCCTAGCCTCAGTGATAAATTAAAATTACAATTATGACCAGAACTTTGTTTTTATAAAAATAATAAAAAATATGTTATTGTTTATTTCTGTTAATAAAAAATAACTTAATGTTAAAGATTCCCCATATTCAAAAGTGCCATGGGCACTGCTCATGCTTTCCTGATGCCTCCGGAGGTTGCGAAGAGGGGAAAAATATCTTGAATCGTTCACAAGCACTGTTGCCAATTTAGCAGGGATATGTTCAATTTAAAAGCTCGTTTTCATTATTTTGTGCATTATACATTAATTAACGAAGTAGTATAACATGTTTTTTATTAATGAATGATTCTATACTCATTTATAAATAGAGAAGATAAAATAATAAATAATAAGAATAAGTAATAACAAGTTCACCAATGAATAATGATGAGAGTTTTTGAAGAGAATCGAAGACTTTTAAATGAATGGTAGATGGTTGATGTGCATTGTTTAATTTTTATTAAAAATGTCCAATAAAAGACAAGCGCATAAAAAAGGCTAAATTGGCAAAACTGCACACAAATGATTATAACGATCAAAGTCTTCGATTGTTACGTCGTTATGTTGACTCTCGAGGCCAACGAGAGACAGGCCAGGGCACTCAAAAGTCACATGATCATCGGGGTCCGGCCTACAATTCATCTTTCATTGTCTCAATCTTGGATTTTAACAATCAGTATTTTTTCGTTTGTTGGAAACAATGAAAGATGGATTGTTACCCGGACCCCGATGATCATGTGACTTTTAGGTGCCCTGGCCTGTCTCTGGTTGGCCTCGCCCTACCGTAGGTGATGTAACAATGTAAGATTTTTCCGTGAGCAGGCTTTATGTCTAGAGGGTATTAGTTAGACCAACACCTCCTAAAGAGAAAGCCTCTGCACGGAAACCGTCATACA
>JAHWFO010032584.1:123346-136833 GCA_023313115.1 Rhysida immarginata
GGGCGGCGCTGCAGGCGTTTTTGGGCCGAATGTACATGCAGCGCCACTTTTCAATAGAGTTCCCGCCCTATTGGGAGCTAGAAACTTTAGCTTCATTTTAACAATGGAGCTCGATGACCATGAATATCTATAGACCGTGGTGTGACGCAACACCACCTAAACAAGAAGGCCAGTTCACGAAGTTATTTCCATTGTTACATCGTCTAGAGTAGGCCATGTTAATCGTATTTCTACCAATAATAAGCCCTAAATTTGGCCTATTCTAGGAGATGTAACAATAAATAACAATTTCGTGAACAGGCCTTCTTGTTTAGGTGGTGTTGTGTGAAGTAAGCGATTGTTGAGTCTTCGGGAAAGCTTAGGACCAACAATGACTTGATCAGGAATACGATGAAAAAGATTTGTTGCGGAAAAAAGAATACCAGCGGGTAAAACGTGAGCTGTAGATAAGCATTTTTTTTTTTTGTTGCCGAGATTTTGAGTCGGACGGACGTATGAAACAGTGGCTCGAAAGAGGTGATGTTCGTTTTGACGACATGAATGATCTCAATATAGAGAATAAGTTATAATTAATAAATAAATAAATAATTATTTGGTAACAGTGGCTTCGATAACTAAACGGTAATTATGAGCAAATATGTCAGCTAACCCTATTTCGAAGGTTTGAGCAAATGACTTTTGAGAATTGATTACTCGATCTTGTGATGGTACTTAACCACGGCTTCTTCGGCAGAAAACACAAGACGAGTCCTCTAAGATTATTATTTTGTTATGTAAATCGCAGGTCCTGGTCTTTCCAAATTGAACAAACAGCGGGTTAAAATGCGATCAACGTGAATGAACGACAGTAGTTTGATGTACCTGGCACATCGCGACCATCCATGTTCCACTGCCGACGAAGTCAAACACGTCTGATGTGCAAGTAATTGTCCGGTAACGTGGAAGTAGCAGGTAGCGTGGGTGTCCCTATACTAACGTCCTTTCCTTCGCCTCCCCTTCCTCTTCTACCCAATATTTACTTCTATCCTTGAACGTCACTCAGTGTGTTCATGCGTACCAGCGTTATGAATAATATAAGTTGGCCAAGAAAAAGAACTCAGCAGTGTTGAGGTAAGTTTTATTGCATAATCGATAAATTAGTTTAAGACGTTCGTTACAATTGAAGGGCGCGGAGCAATAAGGACCTAATCCACAAAAAGAAATTCATACTGAATGTAATAATTACTGCTTATGAAATTCATTTACAATATGTTTCAGTAACAATTGCACAAGTAAACTGCAATCACAGTAAACCTAAACATCAACCATACAGTTTTACAGATTTTAAAAACAATATAATATCACTTTTCTCAAAAACTTCTTCCTGTGGGTTAGGTCCTTATTGCACCGAGCCTTCAATTAATCTTTAATTTAAAACACAGTTAAGTGTTAGCTTAAGATTAAAGATAGATAACTCTTGAATTAACGGTATTTGATTGACCTTTCAATAGTGAACACTTGCGAAGAGATGTCACTTTTACGCGATTGGAACATACAACTGATTCGGGAATACTTTAATATAAACTGCTTTTATAATAAGACTTTAACTTTTGATAGAACAAATAGGGACGAGAACAACATCCTGAGGTGTCCTAATTGCTTTAGTGAGCTATACGAATTGGTCGGATAATCGAAGAACTCCAATTATTTGATTTCATATAAATGAACTGCGTTATCCCCGAGGTTTCTCTAATAGAAGCAGAAGAACATAATCTGATAGAATAACTTCTGAAGAAGACTGAGAAATGGTCGTTTTTTTACTGAGCACCATTTTCGAGTCAAATGGGTATAAATGTGAATATTGACATTCACCGCTAGAATAGAATCCTGAATTAGAGGAAGCACCCGATGCCGGGCCCATGAGGATTTGTCAAAGGACTGATTTTACTGTTATGAAAAATTAATATAAAGAAATACTTTTACCTTACCTCTCACATGTTAAGCTTTTAATGAGATTGCCAGTTTTGCTTTTAAATAATAAAGGTGTTACCGTATAGGTTTTCTACTTATTTCATACAGTATACCCTTTAGGCAAAGAATGTTAAAGAGGGAAAATGGGTTGAGTAATAAATCCCTTAAGTTCGATATATTATGTATTCGAGATGTTCTTTTCTGGACTTGAATGCAGTTTTTACTTACCTACGGGAATCGCCCCTTGTCTTAGTTAGGGGGTCAATCTTATACCATAAAATCATCGGAGCTTCTCCTCTGGTAGAGGGTTGAGATGAGCAGATTCAACTCGGCATGCTCCATTCTTACTGACTGGAACTCCGTTCAACAATAAGCCCAGTTCCACCAAATATCAGATAAAGGTATATTTTGAAACGATTCATGATCTTTTAAATCTTCAGAAAGCTTTATCACATCTTACTAAAGAAAAATTAAGGTTGCCGTAAAAACATGTATGTGTGGTTGTACGTACTCTACGCAAATCCACATCGTTTGTCATACACAAGAAATTTTGTACAATAATTCCTTGAATCAAGGAGAAAATTACTACAAATGTTGAAAATCCATACTCTAACCCTTTCCCTCTTACATCCCCGACGACGTTTGTGGCTGATTGATGGCGCCATAGAACTAATACTACTGTTTTGTTATTGGCGGTCTGGGCGATTAGGCAAAATGCATACGAAAAAAAGCTTTAATTTATACAAAACTTCTAATTAGAAAATACATACTTCACTTTATATAAAAGTGAACAATCAATGAAACAATCGCAATAAATACATATAACTTTATTTATATCTTACGCTCATAGATTGTGTGACCTGCTTTCAATTATTTTTTTGACGTTACCTGTTAGTATCTACCATGGTCTATAGATATAAATCGTCATCGAGGGCCATTGAAAAATGAAGCTAAAGTTTCTAGTTCCCGATACGGGGGGGGAGGGGTACTTTATTGAAAAATGGCGCTGCATGTATAATCGGCTCAACTGTGCCGGGAGATAGAAATTGTAGTTTAATTTTCAGTTTCAATGGAGCCGGAATTGAATGGGGTAGAATTTGATGACCTAATACCAGAGATCCTTAATCTAATGGGATGAGACAATCCGTATATGCGAAATGGTTCGCGCAGCTTTCTTCTGCGCAGGTTAGTTGCGAGGATGTTGCCAGATGGCGCTGTAAGTCTTGATGATATCTAACGTAATCAAAACGTCTTCAGAACCCTGAAAGCAGAGATAACGGCGACAAGGCAGAGATTTTAAATATTTCGATATTTAAAATACGACATGTCCCTTACATACGGGAAATTATTTAAATTAAATCAAAAATTAAAGAAATTAAGATATCAAAAAGAGTTCATTTCCATTTAATTAATAACAGAAGATTGTTTGTTGGGCATGGTTAGTTACAAGATGACGACACTTGCGAATGCTCTCTTGCCATTTGAGCGTTTGTTACGAGATGGCGCCACGGGTATTTTTGCAATATCAAGTATGCTATGGGAATTTTGCTTGTCGCATCTCGTTAGATTAAGGATCTCTCCATAATACTGCCTAATTTTGTGTATTCTGCAAATTTTTTAAATAAATAATTAATTAAAGCAACGTGATTGCTTTATACAACTCACTCTGAACATTGGGCATCAATTAAGGCTGCGTACGAGTGTTAACTCGAGTCGAATAAGGGTGCAGACGAATTCATTTGAAAACCACAAATTCTGCTTCAAATGAAACAAATATAATTTTAAATGGATTCGGAAAAAGTTCAAAAACACTTGAATTGAAATCAAATCCATTTGATTAATTCGATTCAAGGAGGCTGATCACTCCTGTAGGCAAGAATTGATTTTATCCGAACGATACCATTCGAAACGTTCAAATACATCCGAAAATAAGCTTATAACTACTTACAAATAATAGCTCATTTCGGTGTTTATGGCGGACTAATCCATTAGAAATCTTCGGGGACATTGTAAATGCAGTTTCAATTAGTTAAAATACCTAATTGAAATGCAAAGATTTCAGAACCACTCGTACGCATACGACTGCAGCGTTAACTTTAACGTTAGAACAATAGTGCTAGAAATGGAACCAAATTCATCATCTAGGTCTTTCATACGGAAAATTACAACAAATATGTTGAGAAAAGTGAAGAAAACTAAGGTATGTTCAAATGTGTTCGAATGGAATATTCAAAGGCCATTCGAATAGGTTTCGAATAAGGTATTCAAAAGCTGTTGAATACAAATTAATTGAATGAATCACACAATTCGTTACAGCAGCCAAACTTCAATGCTAGTTCAAATGAATTCGATAAAGGCTCGAATGACTCGAGAAACAGATCAATTCATTTTGAATTGTTTTAATGTAGATTTGATAGCATGTTCGAATGGTTCAAATCAAAGTTTTCTTGAAATTATTCGACTCGCACGCAGCCTTAGCATCAATTATCTAAATAAAATAACTGTCCAAGTTAGGGAATTCAAATCATGCAAGGTGTCGTATAGATCGCACTTGGGCCATTGCGATTTGAATTCCGGAACTAAACTACGGAAAATGGCGGATGCTCGATGACTATTTACAACTCTTAGCAAAAAAATGTCGGATGTTTATTTCTCCTTCAGTCATTTTTGCACAAAACTTAACACGTTTCCTCAAAACTAATCAACCCATCTACAAAAAAGCAACTTTATTTTAAATACCACACTTTAATCTCTAAATGTTGAAAATTGTTAAACAATTAAAAAAAGAATCTTTAAAATGTAGAAATTCCGTTTATAAAAAGAATTGACTATCCTCATTGGTTGGAAAAATTTGGGGATATTTTCAGTGAGGGATATCCAATCATACAATTTTTGTTTGCAATTATGCAATTGCTTATTCAAATTATTGTTTTTTTATGATTGCTGACATTTACTGAAATTTCTAGACTACGGCAAGCTTTGCTATCATGGCGTCAAATTAGGAACTGCCTATGGATTTAAAAACTCGAATCATTTGAGTGTTAAAGGAAGGAAAAACTCAAGTTGTTGGAATGTTTTCAGAGCACGATATCACTGACGGAGAAATAAATATCGGATATGTTTTGCCAAGAGTTGTATATCTATAGCCCATGGTATCCAGTATTACTAAAATCCAAGTTCTGTCCGTCTGTCCCAATGATGCCGACAACAAGAAAGACTGGATCGAGCCTTCTATGAGCGCGTTAACATAGGGACCTGTCTAAAGAATTGCCTGGAAAAGTCCACGAATACCATCGTGCACTTATGTCTGGTAGCCAAAATTTTTGAACATTTGAATAATGGTAAACAAATGTTCACCAATTAAGCTGAAAATAATATTTTAACTATCATGGAATTATACGAGGATTGGGGCATAAGTCATGGCAACTATTTTTTTTTGAGAATTCAAGCATGGGTGAAAAATGTGAAATATACAGATGAAAGAACAAGAAATGGACGAAATATACGGACATTTAACAACACGCCAACACTTTGCTTCTCATGTTTAAGGTAGTTGACAACAATACAGGTTTCATGTTCTGGAATCATGAAGCCTGTAATGTTTCATACGTTTCATGCTTTTGGAAAATTTATTCTAGAACATGATTACAGATTTCATTTTCCAGAATAAGTAACAGAAATCAAAATAGAGAACGGCTGTTTTGATATACGAGCGTTGTTCAACTCGGGTTACATCCACCTTGCACGGCGGTTGACTGAGAACTGATTTAACAATGCTCTCTGCAAACATCAGGAACTCATGGAGCCATCTAATGTTGTGGAAACATTACTAGCAGTCACGGCTTCCTTGAGACATATGACATTTTATGATACCATCCCTTAGCTCTGAGAAAAAAAAATAGTTGCCATGACTTATGCCCCAACCCTCGTAGTTACTTATAATAGTTACTTATAATTGAACGATCATAATTGTGAACAATATTTATTGCTTTGTTATTCTTAACTTTAAAATGTAGAAATTCCATAATAAAACTAACAGAATTGTAAAAAAGGACTTATTTTTCTTTAGTATGCAAATTATTTAACATTCATTTTCAAATTTGAGAAAAATTGATAAAATCATTACCAGCTAAATTAAAAATGCCTCAATTAGCTATTGCAGAGAAAGGTCCTCTCATTGGAATGTTAGAATTGGGGGTAAATTGAAAAATTAAGTTTTGAAAACAACTTTAATTTTAATATAATTTTAACATTTTTTAAAAACTTAAATGAATTACAATAACAGTTTATTAATTTAGTAATAAAATCATTACAATCTTTTTTAAATTTAAAATAAATAATTTGTAAAATAGATTCTAAATGAAAAAAATAAATTTTAAATAAAAAGTGTATGATATAAAAGATAAATAAAATTTAAGTTCTATATTCGAATAATTTTGTGTCATCCAATAAATTTAGGCCTCAACAAATGAAATTGCCGATGATCTAGGGTGCTATGTAACAACAGTCAGACGATGGGTTAAACGCTGGAGATCACAACATTAATCGACATGATGGCAGTGGAAGAAAACCAGCCTTAAACCAAAATCAACTAGATAGTCTCATTTTAGATGGAATTCTGGAGCCATTTAAAACATCATCTGAAAGGCGTCGGTCTCTGGATCTTCCAGCGTCATCTAGAACAATTCGACGGCGGCTCAATGACCATGGACTACATTGCAGAGTTGCCAGAAAAAAAAGATATCATAAATGAAGATCAAAGAAATCGGCGTCTACAGTTCGCCAATTATTATCATCAATTTGATGTTGAGGATTGGAGTCGTGTCATCTTCACAGATGAGGTGTCAATTGAAGTTGGTGGTAGTGGCCAAATAATGGTGTGGTGTCCAGTTGGAGATTCCCATGATGCAACCTTTATGCCAACTAAGGTAAAAATCTGTTAAGAATATTTTTATCACATTTTTTTCCTTAATTTTGTAAATTTATCATTTTTCATTTAAAATAGAAATCAAGTGGACGCTTTTCATTGAATCTAAGAGAGCAGTTTGGTCCACTTCATAGAATCAACGGAAGGTGAATTCACTTAAATACATTGAAATTCTGGAAAACACCTTGGTGCCCTTCGCAAATAATGCTTTTCCTGAGGGAATTGGATGTATCAAAGTGACAACGCTTCACCTCACACGTGCCATGATATCAAGCAATCTTCCTGTTGAAATGCTAATTTGGCCACCTAAGAGTCCAGACATTAATCCAATAGAAAATGACTGGGCTAGATGGAAGCGAAAATTTATTTATTTATGTATTTATTGCAAGCAACAGGCTAGAAATGCCCAATGACAGCTTACAGGAAAACAAAAATAAGAACAAACAATTGAAAACATCAAAAATCAAATATAAGAACAAAAATTGAAACATCAAAACAAAAAATAAGCATCATTAATATCAAAAGAGTTTACATGTTCATAAATTATAACTTTAAATTCATTATAATTTAAAAAGTTAATATCAATTAAATTTGAGAATATATTGCCTAATTTGCATAATCGATTGAAAGGGAGATTGCTTGTAATACATTTCTTAGTCAGTGGTAAATAAAATATATCAGTGTTTCTTGAGTTTAGTTTGGGAATGCGTAGTTTTATGAACTCGAGAAATCTAACAGAATAGGTTATATGATTATATAATTTGAATAAGCAGCAGGCGTCGAGATAAATACGTCTGTTAAGCAGCGTTTCACAACGAAAGTGATCTCTGAGGTAAGAGTTTGTAACATATAAATTTTCATTAAAAAATTTATGATTTGATAAGTGAAGAAGGGAGCGTAGAAAATCAGTTTGAACTTTCTCAAGCCGCCGCTGTAACGTAACATTGTACGGAGACCAGATGGTCGAAGCATACTCTAAGCCGGGTCTTACGAGGGAGTTGAATAAGAAAATAGAAAATTCTGTGCTATTGAAACGTGTGGAGTTGCGAATATTGAAATAAGAGATTCTATAGGCTTTAGAGATAATGTGGTTTATATGGTCGGTGAAAGATAGGTTGTGCTTAAAAAAGACCCCTAGATCCTTTGTGGTAGTTTGTTTCTCAAGAGAAGAACCATTAAGGGTGTACGAGAAGCTATGAAGAGAATGTTTCAGTGAGTAAGTGACCGAGTGACACTTTTCATTAGTGTACATTTTATTTTCGATACACCAAGAACTAATAGAGTATAGATCTAGTTGCAAATCAAAGCAGTCAAGAGGGGTACGAATAATTTTGCCCATTTTGATGTCATCTGCGAACAAAAACAAAGGATGATTTCACTACATCTTGTAAGTCATTAATGAACAGGAGAAATAATAATGGTCCTAAGATTGAACCCTGGGGCACTCCTGAGGAGAATATGAAGCTTTTGGAGTTAGTGCCATTTATGACAACATAGTTTGTTCGATCAGTAAGGTATGAGCATAACCATTTGACCAGCGAGAGATGCAATCCAAATTGTAAAAGTTTTTTAATAAGGAGGAAATGGTCCACCTTGTCAAACGCCTTCTCAAAATCGATGTATATTAGGTCAACCTGACAGTTTTGGGCAATCCCATCACCGATGAGATGTATACAATCCATGAGGTTCGATTGAGTTGATCTACCATTCATGAAGCCATACTGGTAGGGAGAAATATGGGGTGAGACAGTGGGATAGATTCTTTGATAGACTGCATATTCAAAAATTTTTGTTGGAAAACAAAGTATAGAAATGGGGCGGTAATTTTTGATGTTGTTTGAATCACCTTTGTTTTTGTACAAAGGAACAACTTTGGTATTTTTCCATAACTGAGGAAAAGCGCCGGTTTTGATTGAAAAATTGAAGATGTGTTTTAGAGGGCAGATGAGAAAAGCACTGCAGGCTTTATAGATGTAGGAGGGAATGCCATCTGAACCGATGGAGATTGTGTTTTTAACTTGGGTGATGGCTGTATGAATTTCAGACAATGAGAATTCGGTGAGAGGTCCTGGTGATTCCACCCTGTCATTAAGAATATAATTGCGTGGGAAGACTTCCTCAAAGCATTTTGAGTTATCAATGGTAGAAGGATTGAATACCGAGTTAAAGTTGTTTGCAAAGCCATTTGCGATCTCTTCCGCGGAGTTCAAGCATTCACCATTTAAGAACATTTTGTTTTTAAAGCTTGCATTATTGGAGCCCTTAAGCTTTTTTATCACGTTCCAGAAAATTTTGGGAGTTGATTTAATTTTAGATTGGGCTGATGACATGTAGTTCTTGAAATCTCGTTTTATGAGTGCTTTGGCTTTGGATCGCAATTGACTAAATTCTTCTTTATAAGAGGGTAGAGGGTTTCTTTTAAGTTTCATTCTAATTTTGTGCTTGAGCTTTAATAATTTTTTTGTTTCATTTGCGAACCAGATGGGATAACTGTTAATTTTTTTATCTTTAATTATAGGGACACAAAAAGAGAGAATGTGATGAAAAGTATCATAAAAGCTTTGAACCATATCATCGACTTTATCACATGTCTCTAAGAAGGACCAGTCAACAGATGATAAGAGTTTATATAACAATTTAAAATCCGCAGCTTTGTAATTGTAGCGATAAGAAATATGAGCATACTTTTCATGTTTACTGAAGACACTCCCCATTATATGCAGGGGCGGATGGAAAATGTCTTCAGGCACTAGTCCACTGTCTTTGAAACAGGAGAAACTTGCAAAATTGACAAAAACAAGGTCTAACAGTTTACCTTGCGAATTCTGGATAGAGTTTAGTTGCTGACAATTTAGAGAATGCATGAAGTTGTGTAAGGACAGAGCCCTTGACGGAGATAAATTTGAAAAAGTTGAACAGGGGTTAATGGGGATATAATCAGGCACATTGAAATCTCCAACAATAAGAAAGTTGTCACAGGTTGAGAGAGCGACTGAAGATAACTTGTCTAAGAACAGCTGATATTGAGCCGGATTTATGTATGGTGGAATATAGATTATTCCAATAAGAACTTTCAATGGCTTAAGATCAACCAGAATAAGAATATAATCTATCGGAGAAATGTCGCATTGAAAATCAATTCTTGAGTAAGTGATCTTGGAATTTAAAGCAATCAAGACACCTCCCCCAAAATTACAGACAAAGGTAGAATAATTTATTGTTAGTGAGATTTCTGTATGATATTTTATAATACTTGTTTCAGACCTTAGCTGCCAATGTGGACGAGTTATGGACGCAAGTTTCAGAAATCTGGAGTGATTTCCAGCAATATCCCGAATATTTAACTCCACTATACGAGTCATTACCTGGTCGTATAGAAGAAATCATTTTCTGAAATGGAAATTGGACCAGATTTTAATAATTAAAAATATTACTTATTTATTTTACCTTTACTTTATTTTCCATTGTTATTAGTGCTTAATATTTACTTCTAATTGTTTTCATAAACACAATAGCTGATTTTTCAAAAATATCTAAAAAAAGATGGTTAAAAATTGTTTGCTTTGAAATTTAATTTACTTTAAAATAATGATAAAATCCATGGTGTTGGTCCAATAATTATCTTCATATAAAATAAATAAAAGCAAGAATCCATTAAATGATTCATTAAATTAAATAAAAAGAATCAAACAACAAAACATATATTTGTAATTTCCAACATTTTACCTCAATTGACCGATTTCACGCGCTTCTCATTGGTCCTTGAAATTACGTCATTTTTCAAGATGGACGCCGTAGACGGGATAGAACTCAATTGCCCCCATACATAACTGTTTTTCACATGGATTAATTGTTAAAATGGTTAAAAATTGCTGTGTTCCTCTGTTAATAAGATTAAACAGAGTATAAAAAAACCGACTTTAATGAAACTTTCACTAACGCCTAGCTATATCAGTCCAGTTTATGAGAAATCCGTGGACAAACATAATACACACGTACACACACATTTATGAAATTTGGTATACTTGTTTTGAAGCCCACATAGACTAACATATATGGATATTGTGCAATTCCAACAATATTACAAACATCAGCATCGAATTGATAACTTCCTATTTTTTGAAGTCTGTTAATAAAAATCATTATTTTTTGCTTCACAAATATGTTATGCTTCATAATTTTAAATTTGGTTTAAAACATGAGATTCTGGTTTAAAGAAAATTGCTATTGGCTAAGATATTGGCTAAAAATTTCAAAGTAATTTTAAGTACTGATATTGGCTTGAAAAATTTCAAGTATTTTATTAAGAATGAGATTGGAATCAAGCATTTAAATATCTGAAGATTTTTTACATTTGTTTAGAAAAATTCATTTCCTTCCAGCTTCTATTTTTTTAACCGACTCAAAAGAGGTTATCAATTTGATGCGTATGTATGTAATATTGTTGGAATTGCACAATATTATATATGTTAGTCTATGTGGGCTTCTAAACAAGTATGCCAAATTTCATAAGTATGTATGTATGTATGTATGTATTGTAATGTGCCGTTATTTTTTTTTCTTATTTAGGTTTTAGTAGCCTTTTTATAAGAATTTTTTGAGTCACTTCTACTACTAATTTCTGGATCTCTGCTTGTTGGGTTCCTTTTATCACTCAAGTAAAGTGTGCCTTAAACACTCCCCTCCCGTGTTGTCTTTCTAGCTTTCCACTTTACCGTTATTCCTGGTTTCTGCCGCGAGTAGCTTTTCCCAAAACGGGGGTGCTCATCGGTTGTCTCGGACGTGAGTTTTGTTTATTAGATGCTTAATTAATTATTATTACGGAGGTTCCAGTGTTCCCCCTCCTTTTTATATATTAAAGGGTACACGTGACGCGCTCTGTTCGCGTTGTTCTTGGGTTAATGATATCTCATTTGGGGAGTTGTTTGTTCTATTCGATTTTTCCTCGCGCTAAATAATTTTTTTTCAATGGGATTTATTTATTTATTGACCGAGATCGCGATTCCTCGTGTGTTGTCATTAATATCGCTATTTCGTGTCATCGGTTGTTTATTCCGTGGTGAATATTTTTTGCGCTTGACGGACAAATGAATATTTAATTCCCCGTTGAGTCAATTATTTTAAGCATCTAGTTTTGGCTCGTTCTTCGTCGCGTCATTTTTTGACTCGTCTTGTTCGTTATCCGATGAAACTTTTTCCGTTATATATTAATAAACTTTAGATGCGTCCCTCTCTTTGATTTTCCAGTCTGCAATTAGATTTTTTTTTATCGCTTAACAATTTCCTTTAAGTTATAAGGAAATTTGGTTTTCGGGTTTTCTCCCTTTGACTAAGGATAGACGAAGATTTTCGCCTTTGGCTATAGTGATTGGATGTATTATTTATTGTTAAAAGAAGTATAGTTATCCAATTCTTTTTAATTTGCTTTGTAAGCTAAAAAATGATTTTTTACTATTTTAAAATATTTTTTTTTACTACAATACGTTTACGTTGGTTTCTTATCAATGCTATTGTTAGTTACGCGTGCGTGCCCGCTATTCGCTTAGTTTTTCATTGTTCAAACGTTTCGTTGTATTCGACCGCTCGTTTTCTTAGAGCGACTAGCTGTCTTCTTTTCCTTGAACTCGGATGCCGTGTCGCGTGCCCGCGATATTTAAATTTTTCTTCTGATTTTTGTAATTTCCCGGTCTTGAAAAAATTTCGGACAGAAAATAGCAAACCAGCAAGAGAGGTAACATCAGCTTCTCAGCCCTCTCTTGAGACAGGAGATGGCTTTTCTTTGGAAAACAGACTTACTAACTTAGGACATCAACGACCTTTACTTTAACTCATGAACGGGTAGCTCGTGTTTGATTTCTACATTGGATCTCGCCTAGTCGCATCTCAGGATCATGACGTTCATCACAGCTTCCTTCCCAGTTCTTCCCTTTTGAGTAATTGAAGTGGTTCAAGCATTACGTCTTCATGAGAGCGTCCACTAACTCATCGTCGACCGGTTCCAGTTGCGATCACGTCCTTTTAAGATAAGTTTTCGCCCCAGCGATCTTTGAATTTGTGCTCTTCTTCAGATGTTTCCAGAGTGGACCTTCTCTTGTTACGGATAGTCCACTTGTGCCCCGATTTATCGTCTTTTAGATCGACTTTGTGAAATGTCACGCAAATTTTTTATTGTAGCAATGTCACTTTTGTCTCGTTCGATATGATGGACTCTCTCAACAATCTCACAGAGTCATAGTTTCTTTTGTTTTTTTTTTATCTTTTTCTGATTTCTTAATTATAATCCGTTCTTTCCGATTATTGGAAATGATACTTTTTTGGTTCTAATCAATTTTCTTTATAATTATTTTTGTTTTCTTTTTCCAGGACCTTGTCCATGTTGTCGCCAACGTCTGTCCTTCTCCCGCCCTTCGTTATTCGTAAGAACCTGTTTGTCCGTCTTTGCCCTTCATTTTTCCGTTACCATCTGTTATTGTTTCTGTCGTCTCTATTCTAGTTTATATTTTGTATCTCGTTCTTAGGTTCCGTCCGGAGGAGGTCCCGGCTTTATTGTTTAAAAATTTTTCTTTTCTAAGCTTTCTTGTATCCCTTTTTTTTTATTTTTTGGGATTGT
>JAHWFO010032584.1:136933-195194 GCA_023313115.1 Rhysida immarginata
CTTTTTTTCACTATTTCTAATTTTTTCATGTTTAAAAAAAAAAAGAAGAAAATGATTTTTTTTTTTATTTCCAGTTTGTATTTTCCTATGATGTTTTCTTTTGATGGTCTCGCTGGTTTACAATGTGGGCGTTTCTTCATGAACTTTCCGGACTTCCACCACCCCTCTAGATTCTCCGAGCCTTGTGCGAATCGACTTCTTCCACTCGACTAGTCCATTCTGCCTTCGCCTTTGATCGGTCTTTGATTGTTACGCCCTCGGTTGGCTCGTCGCTCCAGCACCTTTGACTATTGCGAGAGTTTGTCCACCCCGCTTCTCCTGAGACCATTTTCAGTTTTTCTTTATTCTATTTTACCTATGTTCATCTATTGTAATAAAGGAAAATATTTATTTGGAATCCGTTTTTTCTACTTTTTGATTTTTTATTCTTAGTTTTGGGGTTGTTTTGAGTGGGGGTTAGTCATTCAAGTATTTTTTGGGGGTTATTTCGCAGTGTAGGTTTTTCTCCTAGGTTTCTCTCAAACTTTACCTTACTTGTCGAATCTCTTGTAGCTTCTTCAAGTAAGTGTTATTAGTTTATCTCCGCGGTTATCTTGTGTTCTTGTTACTGATTTTTCTTAGTCAAAGCGAGGGTTTTTGTTTTTACGCTTTGCTTCGGTAGCGTTGGCTGTACGTGCGGGTAAACGCAGTTCGCCTTTATTAGCACGTTACAGTATGTATGTATGTGTGTATGTGTGTATGTGTGTGTGTGTGTGTGTGTGTGTGTGTGTGTGTGTATGTGTGCATGTATGTGTGTGCATGTATGTGTGTGTGTGTGTGTGTGTGTGTGTGTGTGTGTGTGTGTGTCACGACTATAATTATTCCGGGCTAAGGTTTTCTTAATCTCGACCCTCGCCCACCCAGAGCTTGGCATAAATCATGTCAGAGAAGATAGGGAAGTGAAGTTAAATGAAATAACATTTAATTTCGATAGAATGTCTTACAAATTGAAAATTGGAATGAGATCTGTTAGTTGGTAGAGTTTTCTTCTGGCCTCCCTGAGGCTGCACAAAACGTTTGTGTTGAGCGAGGTGGCCTCCAGAAACTCCGAGTCCAATAAGTGATCCTCAAATGGCGATCTTGGCAAAAAGTCATCTGCGTCACCGCAACCAGAGAAGGCGGTGACCCAATCGGGTTTGGGAGCGTGGATACCGTGGCTAGTTAAGAGAATAAAAGAAACATGCATCAAAGTAAGTCTTTGCAATTCTTATGCACTATCTGTTTTCTAACGGAGCACAATATCCCTAAAGATGGTTCCACACTTAAATACGAAACTATAGCCAAACTTGATCTGTCTGCAGCTTCTTCCACATTACTATCCCGGGCTTAGTTCGTCACAAAGAAACGAAAGTCTCTTTTAAAATAAGCCTACTACTTAATGATCGTTTTTCTAAATGTTTGAAACCCATTTCAAGCGTAAAATCTTGCAGTTTCTGCAAACAACTAGTCATATTCCTATTAGCGCTATAGCTCGATACAGACATGATTCCGTTTACGGCCGCCATCTTGGAATCGGCGGAGCTTAGTGAAATCGGTCGATTGAATCCAGAAAGCTTGGATTGGCATCTGCGGCCCTGATGAATTCCGTGCAAGCATCCGGCGTTTCCTTTCAGCTTATTTGTTAAGAATTGTGGCACAAACCGAGCACAGTTTCCTTATGCCCAAATTTTCTGCGAATAATAAGGGAATTATTTTTCGGCTAATGTTAAGACTTCTTCCGTCATTCGCCGATCACTTTGAAAGTTCTCTCACCTTCTCGATCGTTTCCTGTGTTCGAATAGTTTCTGGACTTGATGTGTGTTCGTCGTCTTTCAGCTCTTCCCGGCCATCACGAAATCTAGTGAACCATTCAAAAACACGTGCATGACATAGTGCATCAACACCATACACTTGTTTTATCAACTTTAAGTTTCCATAGTGATTTTTCCAAGTGTAAAACATTACTTAAACGTAGGAGAAAGGGCAAACATTAACACATGCATTTGAACGTCAACTAATGTTGCGGTTGAAGCACGAGAATATATACAGTGAGCAAAAAAAATATCCATCCACCCTTAAAAAATATAAAAATTTTGAATTGTATTAAACCAGCTAATGTAAGCTTGAAACTTTTATCATACCTAAGTAAAATATATTGTTTTGTAAATATTTAGACCATGAACAATTATACAAGGACAAACCATCAAAATATGTAAAATACATTGCAAAAAAATTATCCATCCACCCTGGTTTTTTTGCTGAAAACCAATTTAAATAAGCTAAATATTAAATCCTGTAGGACTATTGCTTCACAGAAACCAATTTTTCAATCATGGAAAGTGAGAGATTGAAAAACAAAAGGAAATAAAGTGAATATTCACTTGATATTCGAGCAAGAGTAGTATGTAGCTTTCAAGATGGAAAAAGCCAAAGAACAATTGCAAATGAATTAAATATACCTCGGACATCTGTGCAATACATTCTTCAGAAATATCAGAAGACAGGTGAAATTAAAAATAAAGAAGGAAGAGGTAGAAAAAGGAAAACAACAGAAAAAGAAGACAGAGAAATTATCAAACGAATAACACAAGACAGCAAAAAATCTGCTCCTACAGTCTGTGAAGAACTGAAACAAGACCTGAACATCACTATCACACCTCAAACTGTCCGTAATCGACTGCATGAAGCTGATCTCCGAGGTCGCACACCTAGGAAAAAACCATACATCAGTGACGTCAATAAGAAACGGAGACTTCAATGGGCTAAAGATCATCTGGATAAAGATGATAAATTCTGGAACCGCATTATTTGGTCAGATGAAAGCAAATTCAACTTGTTTGGGTCTGATGGATACTCCAAAGTATGGAGAAAATCAGGAGAAGCCCTCAATTTGAAATGCAGAAAGCCTACAGTAAAACATGGTGGAGGAAATGTCATGGTATGGGGGTGCATGGCAGCAAATGGTGTTGGACAGTTGGCCTTCATTGATTCAAAAATGGATCAGCATGTCTACAAGTCTATCCTAGATGAAAATCTTCTCATCTCAGCTCCGAAATTGGGTTTAAGGCGATGGTTTGTGTTCCAGCAAGACCGGGATCCCAAGCACACGTCTAAATCTGTTACCGAATTTCTTCACCAAAAGAAAATTAGGGTGCTTGATTGGGCTGCTCAGTCACCTGATCTCAACCCAATTGAGCACCTATGGTCCATCATGGAGAGAAAAATGAAAAATTGCCGTCCTAAATCAAAGCAGGAGCTCAAGGAACTCTTGACTAAGACTTGGACAGAAATTGAACCTACAACAACAAAAAAATTAGTTGCATCTATGCACAAGCGCTGTTTGGCAGTAATAAGGGCCAAGGGAGGCCCAACAAAGTATTAAATTTTGTGTAAAAAAATAATTTCAACCTGAAAGTTCAATTGGATGGATAATTTTTTTGCATTAAAATTTGGATGACTTTTGTTTTGTTTACTTTTCTAAAAAAGTTTGTTAATATATTTTTCATAGTTTATTTGCATATGTTCCTCATATGTTAGAGAACTAATTTATGTTTAATTAAAACAATGATAATATGTTTGAACATTTTTGCTTTGCTTTGTTTCCTAAATAATGGAGTGGATGGATATTTTTTTTGCTCACTGTAGGCGCGCGGAACTTTATTGTTGCAACTTGTACACGCGGTAACAAGAATAATTTATAGAACGAAAATGCGCATCGTCGTAGTTCCACATTATTCCTCATTTGTCTGGCAAAATTTTCTTACCAGTTTTAATAGATTATTGCAGGAATTCCTTCCAAAAATCCATGGAGCCGCATTGAGTCTGCCTACGGAAGATGGACAGTTTAAGAACTTTCAAAGTAGCGTCGATATCTTTTATTACTTGTCGCAGCTTGTAAATAATAAGAACCGCAAGTAGGAAGCATGCATGCGAGAGAGAGTATGGAAGAACAGGAAATGAAAATTGGGGGTGTTGTAAAAAAAATTAATTTATCTGTATTATTAAGGGAAAAAATGTAATTTATCCTAATGTAAAAATATTAGGTTTCTTTTTTTTTTTTTTAAGAGAAAGAAACCAAAAAATATATAATTCAGAGAGATTTTTATTAAAAAAGTTATCAAGAAAATTCATAAAGATTTTAATTTTGTTTATTGAATTCTTACACAAGCTTTTATGTTCCAGTTAGATGTTTTAATATCTTTCTTAGCAAAGATAAACTCGACCAGGCTTTTTATTAATGCTCTTAATTGTTTGGAGAACGTATTAAACTCCGAAATCTTATTTCAGAATTTTGTCTTATGAGTTACCGGTATGCTATTGTAAAGGATCGCCAACAGGCTACAGAGTTGCAATTTTAACAAGATTAATATTGAAATGAAGCTTTTATATCAAAAAACTTTCGTTTGAAAGACATCTTTGTCCCACTTAACTCCATGTTAAACATATGTCTCATTAAACTAAATTAAATCTCAACAGGCTCAAGTTTAATATAAGTAAACACGTTATTTTATAGGATTTCCGACATGTTCATCGTCGTATAATTGATTCTTAGGGAATTCAGTAGATGATGAAGTAGGTTAGGAAATAATTTTATTTTGGACCTAAACTATGTATTCTTTTAAATAGATAAATATTATTTTTCCTTATGTGATTAGAGATGGAATTCAATTCAATTTCCTCAATTTTTTTTAAATATTTAATTTTATTAAACAAATTAAAGTTTCTTTCTTTTCACATTTAATTTTTTATTCATTGCTTTCCGTAATGATGAAAAATTTTTGAATCCGCATTTAAATTCATGATTACGTTTACAGTATCTCCGATAATTTTCATTTTATTAATCGGGTTAAGTTAGACAAATGTAATTTCTTTATATAATTATTTAAAAAAGTTATTCTCTTTTCAGGTAAAGGTGTCTCGAATACGTTGATGACATTCTAAAAAAATTCCTAAAAGGTAACTTACTTGTATAATCATTTCCAATAATGTTAAATACGAGAATGGGTCGTTTACAAAGTCATGCCAACTATTTTTTTCAGGCAAATATGTTATAGAAACATTTCATAGTATACATATGAAAATACAGAATGCACTTTACCAGTAATATCGGTTACATGGGTTACTCAGGAAGTATTGTAGACAAGGTAGAAGAGTAAATAAAAATTCATCTATCGCAATAATGTTGAGCACAATAGTCTTAATGGAAAGTACTAAACCATCATCTCAACTCGCCCATTCTGTCACCATGCGATTTCGAATTCGATATCGAAATTGAAAGCTCCATTGTGTGGGAGACGTTTCCCAACACGAAATGACATCGTCAACGCAGTGCGACTCGAAATTACCAGATTGGACAATGGAGCAGCTGATGATATTCGTCGCCTTCCTCATCGTTGGCAGCGAACAGTTGATGATTTAGAAGGTTTTTAATGTGTTATTATGTTCAACATTATTATGGTAGATGATTTTTTAATTTTTACCCTTCTTCCTTGTTTACAATACTTCTTCCTGAGTAACTCATGTAACATAATTGGTAAAAATACATTGTTTATTTTCATATTGTTGCATCTTTTAACTCTCATTTTATCTGGCACAATGTCTCTAGGGTTGAGCTCACAAAGGGTTCGCACTAAACTCAAATAGTTGAACCAATTCGTCTTAGGTTCTAAAACCTTTTCCAAACTCTCCATCGTCATTTGATTCAACGAATTTTTTAATCGTTTTATTCACAAAAACATCTGTAATTCTGGAAAAAAATAATCCAAAATCTAAACTCCAAAAAGGAAATGAAGTGATTGAAGCTCGTCAGAATACTTTGATCAATATTTCGGAAGAAAATAATTCTGCTACGAACAGATACCGTAAATTGATATTTTACTTGACGATTGAAATAAGCATTTTTTTTTACAATTGAAATCTTATTTCTATTTTGGGAAGTCAAATACAAAGAATACTTCAGCGCTTTTTGAAGAACAGATAAATTACATAATTTCCATTGCTTTTATTTGTTAATTAAGTTTTCTTAATTATGGAAGGTCATTTCTCCTTAACTTAGCCGATTTTGAACACCCCTCACCGGCAATGGAATCCCAAGCCTATGTAAATCAGGTGGTGTACAGTGAGCAATCCATAAATATTTATTCACGAAACGAGCGCAGAAAATTCACGGCATGATTAGAACAAAAATGAGTTTACCACCAAAGCGGATAAAGGGAGCACATTTTCGTGTTATAGCATCATACATGGATATATAGAATTAACCACCATTTTAAAACACTTTAGAGAAAATATAAAAATATGAAAACTAAATGGTAAATTACAATTTAAGTAAACAAATGTATACAGAGAATTTAAACAAACTTGAAGAACTGAAAGATATGGAGAGTGAAGTTATTCTTTATATATTTGAACAAATAAAGGTTCTTTAATTTGTAGGCATTCCCATATAATGTTAAACGAAAGGAGCCTCAATTGCTGAAGCATTATGTGTAAGCATCAATTATTTTTCCATATTCAATTACTAAAAGTGTTTCTACGTTATCATCTACTGATGAAGCAAGTGATTAACTACTAGTAATTAGCAATATGTCTCTCGGTATTTAGTTTTAGATACTATTAAGCCTAACAGCAATATGCTCTTGATATGGATAACAATAGGTCAAACAACTCGTAAGGAGTTGGTTGATATATTACGCCATATCTTAGCACTGACAGAGGTAACATATAGCACGATTAAAACATGTACTACTAAACAATTCCGACTACCATTAATTACTCGTTATATTTACTCACGACACGTTGTTACGAGTTGTTTGATATATACCTTCCCATACTTCCATTATAATAAGTACTTCCACATTTCCATACATACTTGATATAATATCTTAGAATTGAAAAATTCCAGTGTAACCATATAGTACCATATGGTACCATTAAGGCACGTGCAACTAAACCAATTCCAACTATCATTAGTTACTCGTTATATTCACTCATAACACATTGTTACGAGTTGTTTGATATATTACATGCCATATCTTAGTATTGACAGTCCCATGGTATCATATGGTATCATTAGGGCACATGCTACTTAACCAATTCCTACTATCATTATTTACTCGTTATGTTCACTCATGACACGTTGTTACGAAATGTTTGATATATTACATGCTATATCTTAGCATTAAAAGTTCAAGCAGTACCATATGGTAGCATTAGGACACGTGGTTCTAAACAAATTGTCACTATCATTATTTACTCGTTATATTCACTCGTGACACGTTGTTACGAGACGCTTGATATATTACATGCCATATCTTAGCATTGATAGTTCCAACGGTACCATATGGTACCATTAGGGCATGTGCTACTTAACCAATTTCTACTATCATTATTTACTCATTATATTAACTCATGACACGTTGTTACGAGATGTTTGATATACAGGTTGTATCTGAAACCCTGTCACAAACTTGGAGGAGAGGTAGTATGGATGTTTCTAAGCAAAAATGTTCATATGAACGATAACTGAGATATGAACAGAAATAAAAATGCCGCCACCAAGATTAACAAGTTAATAACTCAGGTTCTTTAAGATCTAGGATGATGAAATTTGGGGGAGTAATAGGGTACATAAAACTGTGTACACCGTTTAAAATTTGATCGTATTCCATCAAGTAGTTTCCGAGTTACGCATTCAAAATCGTAACAGTGCTCTCATGCAAGTACTAACCAGCACGTGTTATGATGTTGAGAGCGCAACTCGGAAACTACTCGTTGGAATTCGAGCAAATTTTAGCGGTATACAGTTTTATGTATCCTATTATTCCTGCAAATTTCATCATCCTAGATCTTAAAGAACCTGAGTTATTAACTTGTTGATCTTGGTGGCGACATTTTCATATATGTTATCGTTCAAATTCGGACCCATGTTCATATGAACTTTTTTGCTTAGAATCACCCATACCATCTGCCCTTTAATTTTGTGACAGGGTTTCAGATACACCCTGTATTACATGCCATATCTTAGCATTGAAATTCCAACGGTACAATGTGGTACTGTATGGTACCATTAGGGCACGTGCTACTTATCCAATTCCTACTATCATTATTTACTCATTATATTCACTCATGACACGTTATTTGTTTGATATATTACATAGCATATCTTAGCAGTGAAAGTTTCAACGGTACCATGTGGTATCATATGGTACCATTAGAGCACGTGCTACTAAATCAATTCCCACTATCATTATTTACTCGTTATATTCACTCATGACATGTTGTTACGAGTTATTTGATATATTACATGCCATATCATAGCATTGTGAGTACCAACGTTACCATTTGGTACCATTAAAACATGTACTACTAAACAATTCCCACTATCATTATTTACGCGTTATATTCATTCATGAGAAATTCTTACACGTGCACGTGCCGCTAGACTAATATCTGCCATCACTAGTCATTCTTATATATTCGTTCATGAGACGTTGTGACGATTTGTTTGATATATTACATGCCATATCTGGTTATAGGAATTTTTAAGGGGGTATCATAATGTATCATTAGAATACGTACCTCTTCCGGCTATCTCACGTTCGTACTTGTTCGTGTTCTGTCCCATATTAAGGGATTGGTGAAAACAGTGTGAAAAAGTTAATTCGTTTTCAAGTTATCGTAATAAATAATAAGCTCCCTACGAATAATAAAATTCTTTTGATTTAGAGAACGTTCTACCCTTTGAATAATCATCATTCATGTTTACCATCTCATTAACGTTTAGAGCACGCACAGAGCTGAACCGATGTGTTCAATACGCGTTTTGCCCAATGCAAGGATAATTCGTGTCTTTCAGCAAATCAATACATGCACTCTCTCTATTGCAACGCAGTGCATCGTTGGAACTGTGTCTACAGACAGACGGACTGCTGGACAAACCGATCACATAAGCACTTTTCTAAGAAAATGTGGTAAAAATGCACAGGGTATGTACGACCGCTTTCCAAGGCAGGATTTAGTGCTGTACGCATTGTGCATTAGTGCAAGACTGAAGGAATTTCGTTATCGAAGGCTGCTGTTAACTATTCTAGCTGACATACGTAATTCGGGCGTCCCGCCAAGTTCAACCCATGAAAAGCTACCTCGGAAGAGACCCTAATTCAGCCGTTCACCTGACACAGTCAAAAAAGATCAGGAAGATGGTAGCATAGGAAAACCCTCCGACACAGAAGGCCATGACTCTGAAAGCAGGAAAATCTGCGTCAACGGTAAACCGCATAATTAAACGCAACTTAGGTCTGCACAAATTACATAAAACCAGGATTCATGCTCTTAATGAACGTCACATCCGTGATCGCAAAACCAACGCCCGCAAGCTAAACGAAAGCTACGTTGCGGGCGAGAAATGGCGGTTTGTTGTCACGTTGGATGAAGCGTGGATTTACCTCAGATTGTAATTAAGGTTCGTGCAATTGCCTACAGTCCAGGCAAACGTCGTGAAAGTTTTCCGAGAGGTTCATGGTTGTGGCGGTGTATTGCTCAAAAGGACGGTTGCAACTTGGTCGGGTGGAGAAACACGCTAAGACGAATGCAAATTACTGCCAAGAGAACGTTTTTAGGCCTGGTCACACTGGCGTAAAACGCCACCTAAGTACGCCAACGTAAATACGTCGCAGAAAAAACGTCGGCGTTCAGCTGTTCAAACTGAAAGCGTATAACGCGGCGCAATTTGTGATGTCGTTTCGCTATTGGTTTAAAGCACGACATCACTTAAAGTAGCTTCAGCATGAATGCCAACAGTATCAACCTTTATCACAAAGTCTAGCAGTATTTTAATAGCCTGGACTTTATTTATCATACAGATAGCTAAACTTCCTGACAATTTCTACAAAGCATTTGCTATTGTACATCGCTCTCTTGTCGGCCATCTTGATGGCGGCCCAATCGCTCTTCTGATTGGCTGGATGTTCGGCGTACGATCTAACGCGACGTAAAAAGTTGAACAAAATTCAACTTCGGCGTAAAGCGCGGCGCCAAGCTATTTAGCGGAAGTGACCTCACTGGCGTCGTTACGTCGGCGTAAATTTACGCTAGTGTGATCCAGGCCTTCCACGGAGGAGATCCTGGCGTTGTATACGGAGAGGGGAGCAACAACGTTTGTGTTCATTAAGATAAGGCATCCAGCCAAACCGCGCGCTCAACACACAATTTTATGGCACAAAAGAAGAGACCGGCATTCGTGCAATACCCTTCTCTGCTGCCCCTGTCAAGTCACCTGACGCCTCCCTTCATGGATTTCTGTGGCTTTGGCCTTCTCAAAAAAGGTCTCTGAAAGCGTCGCCCCAAAACCATCGCTGGACTTTGGAAAGTGTGCAAAGAGGTACTGAACGAAATTCCTCTCGTCGTCCAGCAAAGAACTCTGCTAGAATGAAAATTACCCTGCCGGGCTATTACCAGGAATCAGGGGAAATACATTAACATATTCGCTGGTGAAGAAAGGGCTTCACGCGAAGTGAAAATCATCCAAAATCTGCTAATAAGGGAATTACACGAACATGTACCTCACAGATTCCCACTCATCTGAAGCTACCGATGCTTGCAAAATAAGAAAATGCGAAATTTTGTTTCTTTCAAAATAAACCGTGAAAACGAAAAAAAAATATCTTCACGGGCAAACAGCTACAAAGTCATCTGAACACAATCAATGGAATTTATAGCATATAGTGTCCACCAATCAACTAAAGTGCTGATCAGTGGACACATACGCCGTATCGAATAGAGAATTACTTAAAAAGCTGGACCGAATAGAGGATTCCTTACGTCCTACCCCTGTTCCCGCTCCGGAATTCGTTTACCAGGTCCAGGATTGTCTTTCTCAAAGGTTATTTGGTTTTTTTAAGAAAATGGTCCTCTTGGTGGTATTTTCTTATTTCGAGTGCTTCATAGACGAGTATTTTTTCCGGGTTCTTGGCTCTCTTCAAAATTGTCATGCTCTCCTGAATCGGTAACAAACGGTGACCATTTTTAATCAGATGTTCCGCGAAAGCGGATTTATTATTATTAACCCACAATCGTCTGTGTTCTTTAAATCGCTCGATAAAGGATCGTTTCGTGGATCCCAAGTAGTACACACAACAATCTGGGCACATCAGTTATAGACTCCGCATGTTTTGAAAACATCGTCAATCGTATTCTGTCTTCTAGCGTTCAGCAAGTGTTTGCTGTTATTCTTCGTCCTGAATGAAACTCCTAGTCCGTAATTACTGAATATGTTTGCGATCCTATTTATCGATTGGGTATTGAAGTTAAAAGTTACTAAATCCTTCTGTGCTTTGGCTTCATCTGTCTTCGTGGGTTTAATGGAGTGCTTCGTTTCATCTAATATCCGTTTAGTTACAAGTCCGGGAAACAGTTCTTCTTTGCCAGTTCGAATATCATATTGATCTCTTTTCTAGCTTTATCAGTTACAGGTTACACAATGGCCAGTCTAAAGGAGTACGCTATTGCGACTCTTTTATGCTGTACTGGGTGGTTCGAGTCAAATTGAATAATACGGTTCTACGACAATTGGATGGATGACAGTTTGGTGAGCGTCAACTGGGTGGACGAAAATTCGGCGGAAATGCAAATTCGATCGAGGTTTTAGGTTAATGAAATTTTAGATATGTATCTCGTTGTTTGTTTATAATTGACATAACTTTATTGCAATTAAAAAGCAATTTGCTTCATTATTTTATGTCGAAGTCATTTTATATGCGGGAATTTTTTATTAGTTTAAAAAATAAATGAGATTATTTCTTTATTAAATAATTTATTAAATGATTTTGTAAAAAGTGTAACATTTTCTATTTTGTTTTATTGCTAAGAGTTCCATTATTCAATTAAAATTACTATAGTTCTAAAATTACTAAAGCTTGTTAAAATAGGCACAATAGGAATTGAGTAGATAAATCTTATTTGACATTAATATAGCACGATGTTAAATAAGGCGTATCGACCTCGGTGGCTCAGTGGTTGCGTGATCGCCTCTGATGCCCGAGGACGACGAGGATTTTTTTTTTCAGGGGGAAAATAGATCACGCACTTCCTTCGGAAGGGAAGTAAAGCCGTTGGTCCCGTGTAGTTGTTTGCTGGCTGCACGTTAAAGATTCCTTGCGAGGCAAAACTTGCGGCCCCTATAACGCCGTCCTGAAATGACCATGGCAGTTGAAAAGGCCGTTAATACCAAACAAACCAATCAAATAAGGCGTTTGGAGGGGACGATAGAGGGTAGAGTTACTTTCATGTTCAGGTTGAAAAAGCGTTGATTCTTAGCATAACTAAACAGAATTAGGTTTTTCTCTTCTCATATAAGAGAATTAAAATTGTCTTAAAAGTGCACAGTCAAGTTGAAGTTATAATATAAAAATACTAGAAGAGGTACCCGGCGTTGCCCGGGATAATTACACTTGCACAAACTTTTCCTTTCATTGTTAGTCATGAGATATTGATTGTTGGTCCATGCAGAGCGTTTGTGAATTGCGTGTTGATACCATTGTTGATACCTATTGTTGTACAAACTTTGCCTTGCATTGTTGGTCATGAGATATTTCTCATTAATATGCCTTGCCATAACCATGAATATCGATTTTTTATCGATATTTATTATTTTTCCGAAATCTGAGGTAGACAGTGACCTTCCTCATGCTTTGAAGGTCATGTATGCGAAATTTTATCAAGATCGGAATAAAACTGTAGATTTGTATAAAAACAGACCCACAGACCCACAAACATCCTTCTTCTTCTATATATATAAAGAAGGATGAAATAAAATAAATAAAAGACTCTTTGACCACAACAAAATTACAAAAGGAAAAATACAACCTTATCCTGTAAGCGCTTTTCGAGGGCGAAGCTCTCATCATTCAGCAGGTAAAAACAGGGAGTAACCAGGAGAAAAACCCGAAGATACTGAATATAACATAAACAGAGCGGGTATTTATAGAGAAAAACGGCCAATAGTAAACAACGGAACAGACGCACTTCAACAAAAGATTCAATGATTGGTTAGGTTGACCCACCATTGAATTAGCTGAGAGTCGCTGATTGGCCCTTTGTCCGAATTAAGTAACTTATTGCTGTTGGTGGATTGAATCGCCATACTCTCAAAGGCATCCAGGAATCGGTTCTTATTTATTGATTTTAAAAGGTGAACATGTTCGAAGGAAATGCCGTGTCCTGTGTCCAGTGAGTGCTTGGCGATGGCGGAGAGATGGCTTCTTCCAAACTTCCTATGGTTCAGATGCTCTTTAAACCGGGTCAGTATGCTGCGAGAAGTCTGTCCTTGGTAAACCTTCGGGCATTGAGGGCATTTGACTTCATAAATTCCTGACTTTTGGAGAGGGGGAACCTTGTCTTTGGGGTTGCCCAATAGAAACCTTGCTTGATTTGGGTTGCTGAAACAAAGGGAAATATTATGAGCTTTGAAAAGTGTCTTGAGACCTTTGACAAGCTGTTGATTATATGATAAGGAGATAGTCATATGATTATCTTTAGTTTTTGAAAATGTAGTAATGTCCCTGATAAATTTAATAAATTTTCTTTTCTTAAGAAGGTTTGTCACAGTAATGGGATCATAGCCATTCCCCGTGGCAATTTTCTCAATTATGGAGATTTCTTTCTTGAAGGCTGTATTACTTAAGGGAAGATTTAAGGCGCGGTCTATCATTGACGTAAACGCGGAAATCTTCTGACTCCATGGGTGGCTAGAGTCAGACGGGATGAAATTCAATTTGTTCGAAGGTTTTCGGTAAACGTCGAAGGATAGAAAACCTTGATTCCGCAAAACTAAAGTATCCAGAAAAGGTAGCTTACCATCAACTTCAATTTCGTAGGTGAATTGAACAGTGGGGAAGAAATTATTGATATACTCGACAAACTTATCAATACTGCAAGCCCTGGTATCGAATATGGCAAAAACGTCATCCACGTAACGATACCAGACATCGGGAAAATAATGGCTCGAATTCTTGAGGATGCTTTCGAAGGATTTTAAGAAAATGTCCGCAAGAATTGGGCTAAGACAGGACCCCATAGGAGTCCCATTACTCATTTTGTAAAATTTTTCTTTATATAAAAAAATATTATTGTTTACACACAATTCGATTAAGCTAAGATATTCCTTCCTCTTAATTTCTGGAACATTATTCTTGACCAAAATCTCTTTTAGAAATTCAAGAGTCTCGGGGATGGGGACGCTAGGAAAGAGCGAAACCACATCAAAAGACACTAGAATTTCCCCGGGCGTGACTATCCTATTGTTAAGTTTATTAGTTAGTTCCACGCTGTTTTTAATGGAACTATCAAATTCTGAAACCCTAAGGGTCTTGAGGAAGTTTGCAAGAAATTTTGAAAGCGGGTATAAAGGTGAACCAATGTTGGAGACTATGGGTCTCATTTTCTCACCTGGTTTGTGAATTTTTGGCAGGGCGTACAGTCTGGGTAAAGTAGGATTGCGGTTGATCAAAGATGATGACAAGTTGTCCGGGATAGTGTTGGGGCAACTTTTGATAGTTTTTTTAGTGTCCGTAATAAGACTGGGGAGAGGATCTTTAGTTAAAGATTCAAAGGGGCCTTCAGCTATGATATTATCAACCCTTCTAAAATATTCTTCTTTTTCTAAAATGACTGTACTATTCCCCTTATCGCTTTTTAAATAAAAGCAATCCTTGTTCTTAAGGGACTTGACAATATTAGAATATTTTTTATCAGCAGTAGAAGTAATATAATTTTCGTAATTGTTAGAGAGAACTTTTAAACATTGTTCTCTGATAACTTTTTTGTTGGGTTTTGGTAAGTACTTAATCCCCCCCCCCCCCTCTATTTCACCCACTAGACTATAAGTGTCATTGGATTTTTTGTTGAACGCGAATTTTAAACCTTGTGATAAGAATTCCATTTCTGCATTATTGAACTGCATGTTGGTTTGGTTAATTACGTTGTCTGTACGGGGTCTTACAGACTTTTTGTGAGTGGGCGGAGTTTGATTTTTGAGAATAAGCTTAAATTTATCTGATAATTTTTGTCTTTTTTGCTCAATTTTGCGTTGATTGACCCAATTCATCTTCAACAAAAACTTGTCCCAGTCCTTTTTCTTCATACCATTGCTTAATTTTAAATGAAGAGAATAAGCCTGGGCCTGGGTGATGGCTAACTTATAATTAAGGAAACCTATTTCCATACAAAGCCTTTTAATTTTGACCATAGGGAGAATAGAACATAAATGGGGGTCTTTGGAATTTAGAACCGATTCCTGGATGCCTTTGAGAGTATGGCGATTCAATCCACCAACAGCAATAAGTTACTTAATTCGGACAAAGGGCCAATCAGCGACTCTCAGCTAATTCAATGGTGGGTCAACCTAACCAATCATTGAATCTTTTGTTGAAGTGCGTCTGTTCCGTTGTTTACTATTGGCCGTTTTTCTCTATAAATACCCGCTCTGTTTATGTTATATTCAGTACGCACCTGAGATCAACTCAAGCTTTTAACTTGCCGGGTTATCATGTTTATCGAAAGGATCGACCTCTGGGTAGCAACGCCAGTCAAGCATTTGGTGGAGCAGCTATCATTGTCAAGGATGGCATTGATCATCGTGAGACTGTCACTCCGAATTATGTAGGAATGGAAGCTGTTTCCGTGATAATAAATGACGCCGACGCAGGTGAAATTAAATTCACCTCTTTGTATAATTCTCCTAGGCACAAGCTTGGACCGTGCGAGCTTGATGAGCTGCTCTCTGGGCCCATTCCAGTGGTTATGGCGGGAGACTTTAATGCTAAGCACCCTACATGGAACTCCAAATGCTCCAACCAAAATGGCAATATCCTCTATGGATATACTCTAAACGAGATTGACACCTTTGTTGCTGGACCCCTTGATGACACATACTACTGCGACCATTCTTCTGTCAGCGACGTGCTGGACGTTGTAGTTCTTAAAGGATTCTTTAAGCCCTATAATATTTTCACAGTCGACGACTTATCCTCTGACCACCGTCCAGTGATGCTTATCTTTGAGGGCTTAAGCATCGATGTAAAGATTGGGCTTCGCTCCAAACAAGACTGGAAACTCTTCAGGGATATCCTTAGAGAAAACAGCATTCCATATAAGGAGGTTATTGACAACGAGGATATTAATGCAAATATCAGTTCTATTACTCGTGTTATCAATGATGCTACAGCTTCCAGTACTTTCACTACAGATCGAAAGCGTCCTGAACATCTCGACCTCCCTACTTACATCAGGCGTCTCATACTTGAAAGAAATTCCTATAGAAGGTTATGGCAGCGTAAACGACTTCCCTTCTTTAAGACGAAATACAACAGGCTAGCTCGAAAGGTCCAGGAAGAGGTTAAATCTTTACGTAACCAAAGATGGAGCGAAAAGCTTAAGGCCCTGTCAGTCCAGGACAACTCGCTCTGGGGTACTGTAAGGGCTCTAAAAGGAAACAGACCCATCAACTTACCACCGCTGCTTACCGCAAATGGCAATGCTGTCACAGGCGACCAAGATAAAGCTCAACTGATCGCCGAATCCCTGATTAAACAATTTACCACTCCTGGTGAGAACCACCCGGATAATTTCCCAAATATTCGTCTTGTAAACGATGGATGTATCGCATACCAGCTCACTCATCTACCTGTGAGGACACTATTGGTGTTCACGAAATCTCCGATGTCATCAAACATCTTAAAAGCAGGAAAGCAGCAGGCATCGATTCCATCACTAATAGCACTCTCAAGAACTTACCTCCTAATGTTGTTGCGACTATTACCAGGGCCATGAATGACTGCTGGAGACATGGTTACTTTCCTGTCAAGTGGAAAGAGTCTGTAATCGTTACCATACCGAAGCCTGGTCTAAACCCTGCTCTTCCTGTCAGCTATAGGCCTATAAGCTTGTTACCTATGCTATCAAAAGTGTTTGAACGCATCATTCTTAAGAGATTTAACGACTTCTGTGTGGCTAACAATCTTGTTCGTGAAGAGCAATTCGGCTTTCGACCAGGTCATTCCTGCCAATTCCAGATCTGGAGGCTTGTTGCAGATTTAAACTCTCCTCTTAACTGCGCTAAATATGGTGGTCTTGTGTTTTTGGATGTCCGAAAAGCTTTTGATCAGGTTTGGCACGAAGGCCTAATACACAAAATGATTACTTGTGGATTTCCGGACGATCTTATTGCCTTGATTAGATCCTTTCTGTCGAACAGGATATTTCGAGTAAAGGTTGGCTGCTCCTTGTCGAACCCGTGTGACGTCAAAGCTGGTGTTCCCCAGGGTTCTGTTCTTGGCCCTGCACTCTTCAACTTTTTCATCCATGATTTCCCAACATTTACAAAATGCAAGCTGTATCTGTTCGCTGACGACGCGTCCATCATGACCACTGCTCGCGTTCCCGCTCATGTCATATCTCGATTGCAGAATGCCTTACATAAGTGCGAGAAATGGTTTGCTAAGTGGAGACTCAAACTAAACGTCGACAAGTGCAAAGCTATGTTTATTACCAAAAAACTTCGGAAACCACCGAAGCCTCTCCTTCTTTCGGGTAGAGAGCTCGAATGGGTGAAGAATTACAAATACCTCGGATGGTGATAGATGCTAAGCTAAATTGGGGTGACCACGTCTCCTATGCTATCAATAAGGCTAAGAAGGCAAAGTTCAGCCTGGTCGCCCTCCTGGGGCGAAACAGCGCTCTTGGAATAGATAGCAAACTTTTGCTATATAAAATGGTAATCCGGACCATTCTGTTATATGGTATGCCTGCCTGGGCCACAATATGTAAGTCCAGATGGAAGGACCTCCAAACTTTCCAAAACGTTACCTTGAGGACCATTGCTCAACTCGACAGGAGAGTTGCAACAAATACTTCTATTGCCGACGATTTTGAGATACCTCCCATTGGAAATCACGTCCAGGAATTGATGAAAAAGCTGCTTCCGAAGATGAAGGACCATCCCAATCCTCTGGTTGCAGGTATTCTTGAGCACCCGCTTATCTTCAGAAGCCTTCTTAGACATCGCAGGCCACGTCACCTCCTGGACATCAATTTCGACGACATCCAAAAGGCGATATTTCCCGAATATTGGATCTCCTAGCTTCTCGTGTCCCTTGTTCCTCGTCAATAAACAATCAACACTATCGTCCTGATAGGAAAGGACTCCATCTTATCCTCTGGATGACTTAACTAGGTTTCATCTGGCTTCTTGCCTAGTTCAGTGTACTTCCCGTGGTTACTTTCTGGACGAGTATGGCAGTGAAAGCGTTGCTTTCGGACCACTCGTTTCGTTTTACCTGCACTGGTCGATTGTCATTGATTTGTTATATTCAGTATCTTCGGGTTTTTCTCCTGGTTACTCCCTGTTTTTACCTGCTGAATGATGAGAGCTTCGCCCTCGAAAAGCGCTTACAGGATAAGGTTGTATTTTTCCTTTTGTAATTTTGTTGTGGTCAAAGAGTCTTTTATTTATTTTATTTCATTACTTTTATCCACATTTCTTTCCCTTTTCATTTTTTCTGGTGTTTGTAATAATTTGTTTCAACTCCCGAAAAGTCTATCTATATATATAAAGAAGGATGTTTGTCTGTGGGTGGGTCTGTGGGTACGTTTTTTATACAAATCTACAGTTTTATTCCGATCTTGATGAAATTTCGCATACATGACCTTCAAAGCATGAGGAAGGTCACTGTCTACTTCAGATTTCGAAAAAATAATAATTATTGATAAAAAATCGATATTCATGGTTATGGCAGGGCATATTAATGAGAAATATCGCATGACCAACAATGCAAGACAAAGTTTTTGCAACAATGGTATCAACACGCAATTCACAAACACTCTGCACGGACCAACAATATATATCTCATGACCAACAATGCAAATAAAAGTTTGTGCAACAATAGGTATCAACAATGGTTTCAACACGCAATTCCTCCAATAACAATGAGCTCAAAATGATGATGCAATGATAAAGCAGTCCTTTCCAAGAATTATAACAATGCAATATGGATAAATTTCAATTTGTAACAATGCATAGAATTCCTGTTATTCAGGCTTTTCTTAGAAAAGAGAGTTCTTAGTACTTAACAATTTCTTGAAAATCTTTAAAAATGATCAGTAAATGGAGACAATGGAGAGTTAGCAGACTATTGAGAAAGAGTGGAAAGACGAGAGAGGAAGCACTCCTTTAGCTCCGTGATGTATTGAGCAAATGGGAAGCAAGTAAATAGAAGAATCCGCGACCGCTAGACTGCACAAAGTGATGAATGGCCAAATTTTGCTTCAACACATCGAGAGAAGAGTGGAAATTGCAACAACACTAAGTATACATCTGAGGTAAGATTACGTGAGTAAGAAATTATTTAAAATAGCAGTGGCATCCTTGGAGGTCCAGCCATTGTGAGCCTTTAAAAAGAATTTTTAGAGAATTTTCATTAAGAATTTTTACTGTATTAATTCTAAGCATTTTCATGTGTTTATTTTTAAGATATTGCAAAATTTAATTTAATTTTTTGAGATTGTTCTGTTTACATCCAAGTAATTATCCCGGGCAACGCCGGGTACCTCTTCTAGTTTCTTATAAAGAAGGATGTTTATCTGTGGGTGGGTCTGTGGGTCTGTGTGTACGTTTTTTATACAAATCTACAGTTTTATTCCGATCTTGATGAAATTTCGCATACATGACCTTCAAAGCATGAGGAAGGTCACTGTCTACTTCAGATTTCGAAAAAATAATAATTATTGATAAAAAATCGATATTCATGGTTATGGCAGGGCAATTAATGAGAAATATCGCATGACCAACAATGCAAGACAAAGTTTTTGCAACAATGGTATCAACACGCAATTCACAAACACTCTGCACGGACAAACAATATATATCTCATGACCAACAATGCAAATAAAAGTTTGTGCAACAATAGGTATCAACAATGGTTTCAACACGCAATGCACCAATAACAATGAGCTCAAAATGATGATGCAATGATAAAGCAATCCTTTCCAAGAATTATAACAATGAACATAAAATGATGATGCAATATGGATAAGTTTCAATTTGTAACAATGCATAGAATTCCTGTTATTCAGGTTTTTCTTAGAAAAGAGAGTTCTTAGTACTTAACAATTTCTTGAAAATCTTTAAAAATGATCAGTAACTGGAGATAATGGAGAGTTAGCAGACTATTGAAAAAGAGTGGAAAGACGACAGAGGAAGCACTCCTTTAGCTCTGTGATGTATTGAGCAAATGGGCAGCAAGTAAATAGAAGAATCGGTGACCGCTAGACTGTACAAAGTGATGAATGCCCAAGTTTTACTTCAACACATCGAGAGAAGAGTGGAAATTGCAACAACACTAAGTATACATCTGAGGTAAGATTACGTGAGTAAGAAATTATTTAAAATAGCAGTGGCATCCTTGGAGAGGTCCAGCCATTTTTTTCGAATTTTCATTAAGAATTTTTACTGTATTAACTCTAAGCATTTTCATGTGTTTATTTTTAAGATATTGCAAAATTTAATTTAATTTTTTAAGATTGTTCTGTTTACATCCAAGTGTAACTATCCCGGGCAACGCCGGGTACCTCTTCTAGTTATATATATAGATAGATTACAATTAAAATATATACAAAAATATAAATAAATTACAGAAAAAATATTATACAAAATGTTATAATATTAAAAAAAATTTGCACTAATTAGCCGCCGTTAATTTGTGAACTATGAATCGCCTTTTATTGTTGCAACATCTGAAGTGACTTCAAGGCCTTCAAAATATAATAATTTTCAACAATCGATTTGAATACGTGCGGCATAGAAGAACGCTCTTAAGTTTCTCCATTAAGTTGAACATAAAATATAGTCGTGTAATGACTTAAGTTGAGTTTCTATGGAAAGATTCATCAATCAAAAGATTGTTTCTGTATATAAAGATTTCCGCCAAGAATAAAAGGTTTGTAAACATAAATTATTTATATAAGTCCTAAATAGCTGCCACGTTATTTAAACATTGTTAGCCATGGAATGTGAATTAAATATTTAATAAATGTAAGAACGGTAAAATTAACTGCATGATATGAACTAAAACTAGACGGCAATTTTAAAGTAAAGTTTTCATTGTGTCAGATATTAGGCAAATAATATTATATAAAGTTAAAGAATAATCGTTATGCTAGAAAGATTATATGATAAAAAGTTTATGCTTAATGACAATTAAGTAATTAATATTATTCTTGGATCTTAACAGTGGTTTTATTTTTATCTCTTCATCTTCTGAAATAAAATTATTTCGATTCCTGTCCCTTGTTAATTGTCTGCTTGTTTACAATCCTCACGCATACCTTACAGGTTTGGGAAAGTGTACAGGTTGTCCTGCTTAGAAAGATTATTGGAGGGGAGAACAGGGGGCTAGAGTTCATTTCGTTTTTGGGTTGAAAGGGTTGATATAACCATTTGAGCCCCGTTAAATTTTATCTCCCCTCCCCCCCCCCCCCCGTCATCCTAAAAAAGGTTAACAGGATTAAAAATTTGTACAGAATTGTGGAAATATTTTCAAAAACTTTGAGGAACATATAACTGAATAAATTTTCTTGATGCAATATTTTTTCTTTTTGTTATTATTTAAAGAAGTGATGAAGAATAAATTTGAAAATTATTTGATTTTTATTATATTTTATTATATTGTATATTTTTGTTGTTACAATTTCATTTGTATTATTTGTATATTTTATCTGTAATTATTTTGTTTTTGTATATATTTTTTCTGTAAATTGTTTATATTTTTTGCATGTATTTTACTTATAATATTTTTGTATTATAACTTCAAAATTTTAAGATAGTCATTTTACTTTCTCTTATATGAGAAGAGAAACCTAATTCTCTTAAAAAGCTGGAGGGGGAAATAGTTATATTACAAGGCTTAATATAAGGGATCTATATATTAGGGATTAACCCTTTCAACCTAATAATGAAATGAACTCTACCCTCTGTCCTCATCTCCAACCGCCTTTTTATATTAAACCAGGTCGGCCCGGGGGGGGGGCCCTCACCGTGCTATATTAATGTCAAATTACATATTTATCTACCAAATTCCTATTGTGCCTATTTTAACAAGCTTAAGTAGTAATTTAAGAATTACAGTAGTTTTAATTGAATAATGGAACTATTAGCAATAAAACAAAATAGAAAACGTTACACTTTTTACAAAATGATTTAATAAATTATTTAATAATGAAATAACCTCATTTATTTATAAACTAATAAATAATAAATAAAAGATTCCCGCTTAAAAAGTGACTTCGACATAAAATGAATGAAGCAAATAGCTTTGTAATTGCAATAAAGATGTCAGTTATAAACAAACAATGACTTAAACATCTAAAATTATTCAGTGATTTAAAATCTGGATCGAATTTGCTTTTCCACCGAATTGTCATCCACCCAATTGACGTCCACCGAATTGCCGGTCTCCCAAATAATACTGGAAGTAGTGCATTTCTTCCTGTAGATCTCGAATCCAAACTTTCTTCTGCAAGTTCCTACTTATAGAGAAATCTAAATAGTTTATCTTATCATTTGTCTCCAATTCTATTGTGTAGTCGATGCATTCATGGAGCGAGTTAAATGAATTCAGGATATCGTTTTCATTATATATCGTGTCATCATAAAAGATTAGAGTGCATTTCGGTTACCATGTAACCATCAATCAGTGGAATACAGAGTACGTGAGCCGCAAAGCAGTATTTTTACAATAGAACAATTAATCAAAAATATAAATACAAAATCAATAACTTTAATGGTATTTTTTATTTATAAAAATAATAAAACAGATTTCCCTTATGCTTTACTTAAGGATAATGCATAATTTCATTTTTATTTGTTTATTAATTAATTTATTTATTTAAGTCTTGACTATCCAAAATAGTTAATCTAAAATAAAATTGTCATCGACGTACCTTCTATAGAACAGGATCTTCCTACTCTGAATAAGGTTTCTGATATGCTTGTCTTCTATTTCTTGTAGGAAAAACTCCGATATGACTGAGCTGATGGGTGAAACTATCAGAACGCCATTGGGAAGCGAGAAGAATTCATTTTGGAACTCAAAGTAATTCTGTTGCCTGAGTACTTTCAAGAAGCCAGTAATATCCGACCTTTCGTCATCAGTGATGTTGCCGTTATTTAGTGCGTCTTGAATAATTTGTAGCGTTTTGTCATATGGCGCGTTCGTATACAAATTTACTGCCTAAAGATTGTGCTGTTGCCCCTGTGGGGGGGCCGCCCCCCCCAGTTATTCTACTTATCCCGAACAAGGGCAACCAGGATATGATTCTGGATTCTGAAATAAATAGTTACTTAATACCAATTTTACGTATGCTCAAGGTTTATTATAAATTTTTAAAAGTACATAAAAATGAATACAGTAACTAATGCTTGGCTTCAAACAGAGAAGGTGGCCCATGACAATTTTCATCTAGGTCAAAAGACCAGGTCTTTGCTCCCCATTCCACAGCAGATAACAATAAAAGAAAGGTTATACCAACGTCCCACTGAATTCTTCTGTTTTCTCTAATCTTAGAAGAACACCATGCGAGAAGAGAGGCATCAAAATATATGGCTCAGGTCCTTCATGACTTCTCATCCAAGGGCTGCTACAGTTCTCTCACTGTAAGATGAAATGGAAGAGTTCACTTTATCGCGTTCAATAGGTAGTAGGTAGAGTGTCTAACGGAGTGTCTCGGCACAAGGTCGATATTGCGCATGCGCATGCCAGGAAAACATGGTGCATAGCCAAGCTTAAAGCACAAGCTCTGTGGATTAGGGGCTTTGCTTTAGTAATGCGTTTGTGTTGTAGACCTTTATCATCGAGAGATAAAATTATTAATAAAATTATTGATAAGTTATTGTATGTTTGATTGTTAAAAAAAAGAAAAAATTAAACGATCACATGTGTTTCATATTTAATGTTTAATTGTAAATTCTGCTTTTAATAGAAAATTAAAAATTCAAAACAATAAATTTAGTGACATATTCTTCAGGTCAAAAGAAGACGAAAATGTTCTATAGCACTTTGTCTGGAAACGATTTATTTACGCGATACAGCCAACTAAACCCGTGGCTCCAAATTACAGGAATTGTTCAAAGTGCCCGCCACCAGCTCGCACGCGCGCTTCGGCTCGTTGCATGAGCGACCGTCTGATGTTATGGAAGAGCTCGTCGCCAGCATTACGAACGGTTTGGCATGCATTTTCAATTCGTTGTCGCAGATCCATAATGTTAGGAACTTCTGTGCTGTAGACGATCGTTTTCACATGACCCCACAGAAAAAAGTCCAAGGGATTAAGGTCGGGTGATCTTGCAGACCAGGCTACCGGTCCACTTCGACCTATCCACCGATTCGTGTATGCAGCATTAAGATGTGCTCGCACAACATGGCTGAAATGTGCTGGAGCGCCATCATGCATGAACCACATGTTAGATCTTATCAAAAGAGGAACATCTTCCAGTAATTTTGGCAATGCATTCTGCAGAAACAAAAGATACGTTCGCCCAGTCAATCGTGGCGGCAACACATATGGGCCTATTAAGTTATTTCCGACAATTCCACACCAAATGTTCACGGAGAAACGCTCTTGATGCGCTCGAGCTCTGGTAACATGCGGGTTAGCATCTGCCCAATGGTGCTGGTTGTGAGAATTAACGATTCCTGTCCGGGTGAAGGTTGCTTCGTCCGTGTAAAGTATCTGGCTGAGACAACTAGGGTCAGCAGCATGACGACGTTGTATCCATTGGCAAAATCGTTGACGGTGTGGATAGTCCGTTGGGTTCAGTGCCTGAACCATTGCAGGTGGTATGGATGCAAAAGCTGACGGTGAAGAATGCGCCAAACAGATGAGTGCGGAATGTGTGCCATGGAAGAAATACGACCGGTGCTTGTCATGTATGAAGCCAATTATCACATCCTCCTCATCTGGAGAATGTGCTACAGGCCGCCCTTGTCCTGTTTGACGGCCAAAGGAACCACGCTCCCTCAAATGTCTGTCGACAATTACAAATGTTCGGTTATTTGGCAAACGTCTATTCGGAAAGCGTTCTTGGTAGAGTCTTCTTGCTTCCACAGCATTTCCATCCGCTAGACCATACTTTAGGTGCATGTCGTCAGTGTATTCTGCACTGGAATACGTGTACATGATTTGTTTTACGTAAATCGTAATGCGTATGTCAAAGCACGCAAACGTTCTGAAATTGATATTCCTAGTGGATGTACAGTAGTGAAACTACAGTAATGGAAACAACCGTACACAACTAATGGAACAACCCTAAATAGGTTTAAATGGAACAAACCACTCAACCTAGTGTTGGGTCGAAACGCTGGAATTGCTAAAATATCGTCCGCTAACTACCGTGCTTCCCTACTGTATGATATTGGATTACTCGCAAACAAATCGTTTCCAGACAAAGTCCTATAGAACATTTTCGTCTTCTTTTGACCTGAAGAATATGTCACTAAATTTATTGTACATAATTTTGAAACACCCTGTATTTGGAATCGACGAAAGGATTAAAAAATAATACAATTTTTTTCAAAATGTCCATAAGTTATAATTAATCACAACTTTAATCCTTTTACTTTCAAAAGTTTTTTCAAGAATGAAATGATGATCGTGGAATTTTAAATTTTTAAGCGCTTGGGCATTCTTCTAATTTATAAAATATTATATTTGGGTCCCTGAGTGGATGCCCCCTTACCGTGGGTCAGGGGTTTGGGTGCTTCAGGGATTCTGTGAGCTATGCTGGTTATAGCACGGCTACTTTAGGGTCACCCTTACCAGAAAGGTCATGGTTGAGAAATGAGACAGAGTATCCAAACAAACATATATCTCATGATGTCGACGAATGAGAGAATTCATACTGCATCGTGTGTGGCGCAGGTTAAAGTTACCCGCGTTCGGGAGTTAGGCAGAGGCTCTCGTTCGAAAAATAGTCGACAGTCTCCCGGCTGTTATCTCGGAGCAATGCCTCCGAGAAGCCCCACCAGTGCACTCGCTATGTGCTTGGGGAAACGGTCGGGGGAAGCGCATGCCTTTACCCAGGAGGAGAAACGGGTAAAGCGACAACGGCATCGGGTGCTGTCAATCGGCACTTGGAACGTATTCTCCATGACAGGAAAAGAATCAGAGTTAGTGGAGGAAGCCAAACGGTATCGGCTGGATATCATAGGTATTACCTCTACGAAACGTCCGGGTTCTGGAACTGTGGACTTAAAAGGAGGGTGGAAGCTTTTCTACTCTGGTGTCGACCCTAACATGACTGCCCAGGCGGGAGTGGGGATACTCATAAGTCCCCGGCTGGCAGATTATGTTGCAGATTGGACCCCCTTAGGTGGAAGACTGTGTCTCCTGAGGATTTAGATAGGGAAACGGTCTCTCTCTCTATTCGTTGCATATGCTCCGAATGCAGTCACAGAGTACCCACTTTTTCTAGATGAAGTTCTGAAAGGAGACGAAACTGCTCTTAGCAGGAGAGGGAGTGCAGATTCTGTCGTCCTGATGGGCGACTTCAATGCACACGTAGGGGCTGATGACCAAACGTGGAGGGGCGTGATTGGGAGGAATGGTGACCCCGATTTAAATGCGAATGAGAGGTGCTTGTTGGATCTCTGTTGCAACAATGGACTTTCCATCACAAACACCTTCTTCCAGCACAGGGATGTCCATAAGTATACCTGGTACAGGTATTGTAATGGACCAGAAGTCACTGATTGATTTTGTAATTGTTTCAGCCGACTTATTCCGATCAGTGTTGGATACTCGTGTGAGAAGAGGGGCAGAACTATCAACTGATCACCACCTTGTTGTCTGCACTTTGCGGTTCTCTGAATCCATGCCAACCAAGCGAAATACTAGGTTCAGACAAACTTGGCGCATCAAATGGGAGGCATTGGAGGATAGAGCTGTGAGGAAGACCTTTGCAGATAACACATCTTCAAGTTTCAAAGAACTACCCAGTGATCGTGGTACTGTTGAAGAGGAGTGGCAGTTGTTTACAACTGCTGTGATTACTTCGGCTGCATTGTGCTGTGGTCGTAAGCGGCTTAGTGTGGCGCAGGGCGGTGAGAAAAGGACTGCGTGGTGGAACGGTGAAGTTTAAGAAGCTGTCAAGGCAAAGAAGGAAGCCTATTTGCTATGGCTTGCAAATAAGTCAACTTCGAGTCGAGTGCGGTACACTGAGGCGCGAAAAGCAGCAGCAAAGACAGTATCAACAGCTAAAGCCAAGGCCTGGGAGAAGTTCGGGGAGAAATTGGAGGCAGACTATGGTTCGGCAAACAAGGTGTTCTAGCAGACCGTGCGCCGCCTCCGTGGAAAGAAGTCTCTTTCATCACAAACTATTAAGAGTTCAGATGGGAGGCTTCTGAAAACGGAGGAGAGCGTATTGCAAAGGTGGAAGGAATACTTTGCATCTCTTCTTAATCCGGTGACAACAACAACTGAGGCATACGAGGTGCACCTTGGAGCAGAAAATAGTCATGGTAGTATCACTGAAACAGAAGTCAGATGACCAATTAAGTCCCTGAAGACTGGCAAAGCTGCAGGTGATGATGAAATCCGGTCCGAGATATTAAAGGCCTTAAATCAGGATGGTATCCTGTGGATGACTCGAGTGTGTCAGGTTGCTTGGATATCTGGACAGGCCCCTAAGCAATGGCAGACAGGAATTGTGATCCCTATCTTCAAAACGGGAGATCAGAGAGATTGCAACAACTATCGAGGCATCTCTTTGCTCAGCATTCCTGGGAAAGTGTACGCTAAGTGTCTGGAGAAGAGAAGTCGGGAAATAGTCGACTCCAAACTGTCGGGGGAGCAGTGTGGTTTCCGACCTGGCCGAAGCACGACGGATCATATCTTTGCTCTAAGGCGAATCTTTGAGAAATCCTGGGAGTATGCATAAGAGGTCTACGCTTGCTTTGTGGACCTCGAAAAAGCATATGACAGGGTTCCTCGAGAGAAGTTCTGGCAAGTGTTGCAAGAGTATGGAGTGGATGGGCAATTACTGGTTGCTATCATGTCTTTGTACGAAAGCTCTGAGATGTGTGTCCGGATAAATGGCATTAAGTCAAGACCGTTCACCGTGGGTGTTGGACTCCGCCCCTCTTGTTCATTATCTTTATGGACTGGATAGGCAGGGGCAGCCGAGGCGATGAGCGTGTTTGTGTGGGCGACTGCCTGGTGGAGAGGTTGCTCTTTGCTGCCGACCTTGTAATCCTTGGGTCTTCTCGCACAAACCTTCAGCATGCACTAGACCGGTTTGCAGCCAAATGTGAAGAAGCTGGGATGAAGACCAGTGTGGCTAAAACGGAGGTTCTGGTCCTTTCAAGACAGCCTGCTTAGTGCGCTCTCCATGTTAGGGGAGCCTCATTGAGACAGGTGGAGAAATTCAAGTATCTCGGGATTGCATTCACGAGTGATGGACGGCAGGAGAAAGAATTGGATGCTCGGAACGGTGCAGCAAGCTGTAAGACGTGAACTGTGGCGATCCGTGGTAACGAAACGCGAGCTGGGTAACAAAGCCAGGCTCTCAGTCTTCAAATCTATCTTTGTCCCCATTCTCACCTATGGTCATGAGGCTTGGTTAATGACCGAAAGAGTGCGATCGCGGGTACAAGCGACCGAAATGAGATTTCTGAGAGGTGTGGCAGGTGTTACCCTACTAGATAGTGTACAGCAGCACAATAAGGGAATCTTTAGGTGTTGAGCCGCTACTTCTCCGCATTGAGAGATTTCAGTTGCGCTGGTATGGCCACGTGATACGGGTGCCGCAAACTAGTCTTCCTAGGCAGTTGTTATTTTCCAAGCCGGTGGGTAAGAGACCAAGGGATCAGGCTAGAACCAGGTGGCTAGACTACATGGAGAATCTGGGTTCGAGTCGCTTGGATATTACCAGGGAGGACATGCGACTGATGGCGGAAGATCGCGATCGCTGGAGATCCTCCGTAGGGCTGCTGCCCCCTCGACCCTAACGGATAAGCGGGTTTGAAAAGTAAGTAATTATATTTGGGATTAATATCCACTTACTGGTAAAGTTTTGTATCATTTATATTTTTATTATGAATCGATTTATTTTTGATAAAAACATCTTGAAAAAATTTGTATTGTGTGTGGCGCAGACCTCACGAAACGATGGATCCCGCATGCCAACACGTGGTGGTGCAGGGTGGTGGGGCGTCAGTGATGGTCTGGGGTGCATTTTCCTGGTTTGGAATGGGCCCTCTGGTTATTCTTATTCTGGACCAAACGTTCAATAATAAAGACATTTTATAAGTATTTTAATATTTTGTATAAAAAAAGAGTCAATTTTGAGGTTTCTTTAAAATTTAAAATATTGAATTTTTAAAGTTGTACGTAAATCTAAGAAATATTGATGTGTCATTACTGATGACACAAGAAAAATAAAACAATCTCAAATTTTATTCAAGAGTAGTAAATGAAGAATGATCTTATGAGGATTGTTTTTTTTTTCCACGCCAAACCTCGGATATTTTAAATTGGAAGTTTTATCAATAATAATTTTAATGTTTTTCTTTTTTTTTTCATCATGGAGAAGAGTGGCAGAAATAAAAAATCTAAAATTTTGTATGCAATGTTACGTTGTTTTCTGTTATATCTAAACAAGCAAAACAAGTGCAAAAGTCATAACATGAATAACGGATATTATTTTGCACGCGAAACCGCTTGTGTCATTGCTAATTTGATTGTCAATTACTAATTCAATCCCTTAAGACTCGAGTCCAAATAGATATTCATTTATAAATGTTTGATTATTCTATATTAACACGTTTCTCAAAATATAATTTAATACTTGGTTACATCAATAAAAAGCGCTAATCGTTTGCTCAAAGTAGTATTTTCCAATAATTTCCCAAATTTCGAAATATGAATGTTACTTTGAAAAGTTTCAATTGTTAACATCTAACGTAAGCTAAAAAGCAAAGAAGAGATACCTTACGAAAGTACTAAATATAATTAGTGGATTTTTAGTTCAAAGCGTGAAGTTATATTTAAAGTTAAACTTCCTCATTTATTTATTGCAAGCAACAGGCTAGAAATGCCCAATGACAGCTTACAGGAAAACAAATATAAGAACAAACAATTGAAAAACATCAAAAATCAAATATAAGAACAAAAAGTGAAACATCAAAACAAATATTGAAACAAAAAATTTTACAATAAGCATAAGTAATATCAAAAAGAGTTTACATGTTCATAAATTTTAACTTTAAATTCATTATAATTTAAAAAGTTAATATCACTTAAATTTGAGAATATATTGCCTAATTTACATAATCGATTGAAAGGGAGATTGCTTGTAATACATTTCTTAGTCAGTGGTAAATAAAATATCAGTGTTTCTTGAGTTTAGTTTGGGAATGCGTAGTTTTATATAACTTATAAAACTTTAATGATGATGAAAGATAGAACCTTTTTATAAAAATATTAAAATACTTATAAAATGTCTTTAAAATTTGGATTCGATCAGAAAACAGTACAAATAATTTCAAGATGTTTTTATTAAAAATAAATTGATTCATAATATAAATATAAATGATACAAAACTTTACCAGTAATTGATATTAATTCCAAATATATTTTAAAAAATAGAAAAATGTCCAAGCGCTTAAAATTTTAAAATTCCACGATTTTCAATTCATTCTTGAAAAAATTTTTGAAAGTAAAAGGATTAAAGTAAAAGGATAAAGTTTATTAATTATAACTTATGGACATTTTGAAAATTTCTTTATTATTTCTTTATTATTATTTTTGTCGAGTCCAAATATACATAGTTTAGAAGGAATCTATGAAAAATTTTGTCTAATTTGTCTAAATGGTATATTTCTTTGCAGTTTTGAATTTTTAATTTTCAATTAAAAACAGAATTTACAATTAAACATGCAAATATGAAACACATGTAATCGTTTAATTTTTTCTTTTTTTAACAATTAACATAAAATCATTTTATTAACTATTTTATCTCTTGATGATAAAGATTTACAGTACAATCGCATTGCCAAAGCAAAACCTTAAGCTTGGCTATGAGCCAAGTTTTCTTGACACGCGCATGCGCAATAATGACCTGTGCCGAGACACTCCCGCTAGACACACACTCTACTACCTATTGAACGCGATAAAATGCACTCTAACATTTCACTTTACAGTGAGAGAACTCTAACTTTTCTCCTGTTAAGACCTCGATCACAAGAAAAGATAAAAAACAAAAAACGCAGATACAATTACGCAATTAGGTTGATTTATAGAGAGTTGCCACGCGTTTTTATATTTATCGCATTTGTTAAATTCAATTGTTGCTCCTGCGTTTTTTCATCCTTTCAAATTCAATTGTTGGGTGATTTTACTGTTGCTGCTGGCTGTGGTGTTTCTTATGCTTGGCGCGAAGTGAAACCACATATTTGGTGTTTCTGGTGGCGGACTTTTATTGTCTTTGGTTGTGAAGTCTCTTGTTTCCAGATTTATGCGTTGGAGGACGTGTTTTTGCCGTTTTTTCTAAAGCACTAGATAATTTTCTAAAGCACTAGGTATTATCTAGTGCTTTAGTTTTTTCCTGTCGTGCAGTAGCTGTTGCCATCGCTACCACACATAATTAACATATCGCGGTGGTTTCGAGCTATTTGTGGATTTCTGATTTTCTTTTTTTGCTTTCTGGATAATTAGCCATTGTCGAAAGGAACCATGTCTTAAAGGTAAGCCAGCATTTTTTTTTTAGCGTTCTGGTGTTGGGTTAGGTTAACTGAGGTTGGGTTAACTTAGGTTTAACCATAAAATGAGCTCCCGTAACTTTCTGGCAGCCATTTCTGTGACCAATAAAAAATACGGATCATTAGCCTCCTGTTACCGGCCGAGGGGAAACCAACTGCCCCCTGTATATAATTCGACGTCGCCGTGAGCAGGGGACGCCGGAGCGGAGCGATGGCGTCCGCATACTAGTATTGTAGAAGTGGTGACGTGAGGCGCAAAGCGCCGAGAGTGGTAAAAGTTTGTTAAATTTAAAGGTAGTTAAATTTTTTCCTTAGATAATCTCTCTCAATATACGGCAGGTCGTTCATCACTGGAACTACTTTTAGACTTGGTCACGTAATCTGAACAATCGACGGGAAAGGAAACGCGTGGCAACAATTGAAGTGGACAAATGCGGAAAATATAAAAACGCGTGGCAACTCTCTACAAATTAACCCGCAATTAGAACGACATGCCAATGTGCAATAGAATACACGGATAGCAATTCCTGTTCGAATTTTACACAATACGCAATACAGTTCCTTATCGTAATATCATACATCACCCAGTCCTGTGTATTTTCGCCAGAAGGTCGAGACGTTCCAGGGTTCCAAACCTAGGGACTACTTCAGGCCCTATAAGCCTCAAATTCCATTGCCAAGCAATATCTTCCGGGGAAAAAGTTCCGTCCTTGCTTAACAATTTCTGAAACAATACATGAGATATCTACTAGTGCATCCAGCGCTAAAAACCTAGAATCCCACTACCAGAAATACAATTACCCATCCACATGGGATTCACAACAGGCCTATCCCGCCTATTGTTCAGATATATTGTCTAGAGCTCCATCCTCCTCAAGAGAAAAGAACCGCATTATCTCACAATCCCCCTGACCCAACATTCAGCTACATTCCCTGAAGCCAAGCTCAACAATGCCAGCATGTGCCATCATTAACAATTGTTGACAAAACATCATAAACCAGAAAACAACCAATCTTTATTAGAAAAGTATAACTTAGAAATTATTAAAGAATAAACAAATAAAACCAATCGTGGCAGCTCTACAAGCTGTCACAAGATACAATTATTTGTATGGCCCGAAATCGGGAAATCTTATAATATGTCTAACAGCTGCGTACTGTTCTGTAGAACGTACTCGTTCATCAACGGACATTTAGATTTTAATATAACTTAGCTAGTAAATGCACTGGATGATGAATTCGTGTTCTCGATAACACTGTGTTATCTCGAAACTTGCAGAATTCGGTACCGTCTTTAACGTACCTTCAATCCCGGTACGAATTCCCTTGAAGCCAGGAGAACTAGTAGCACTATTCTTAAAATCCTGTAGCTGATTTGATACGGAGCATTTTCCTTCCGTCTGTTCTCCGTGAAAACTCCTAACGATTTTTCCCTTAAGTACCGAAAGGTGCTGTATGATGTCAGTGTGGGGAAACGTATCTGTCTGTCTGTCTGTCTGTCTATCCGTCCGGCCGTACGAACTTAACTCTAACTTCTCCGCGGCTATGAAAGATTTTCAAAATCTCTCTTAGTCAGTCGATGAATATGGTTCATGGCATGAACCAATCACAAATATTATCTAAATCGGTCATTGGCACGTGTACAAATGGTACCTGTATTTTCCCACTTAGCAATTTTCAATGGGAAGATATATTAAGTAATATATCAAACAAATCGTAATGACGAGATAGAAGCGGATATAAATTACTTTTTTTGGCTAATTGATAAATATGGTTCCGGGAATGAACCATTTTGAAAATGGTTGTAATCAAAACAATGGCGCGTGCTGTAATGGTACCCTTATGACACTCTCAAACATTTTCAGTGCTAAAATTTGGCATGTAATATATCAAACAAATTGGGATGATGTATCATGAATGAATATAACGTAAAATTAATGATAGCAGAAATTGTTTCAAGGGCTTAGTGGAACATTACGGTTCATTGGTACTTTCAATGCTAAAATATGGCATGAAATATATCAAATAACTTGGAATGATATCTCATGAATGAATATAACGTAATTGGTTCAAATTGGTTCAAAGGTACGTGGTTTAATGGTATCATTATGGTCAATTAGAAACTTACAATGTTAACATAGGGCGATTGAAAATTATGGTTCCGCGAATGGTTTAGTTTGGCTTTTCGGTACTTGTTTATGTCATTCCTTCATGGTTTATTCTTTTTGAATCTTTTCTCTGACGTAATATCACTCGTCATCCTTTTGTTCTCTCATTCGCTCTTCGTTTAGATGATGAGGATGACGTTGAAGGTGATGACGACGAACAGAAGAACAGCGTTCGGTTCCTCTTCGGAAATCGCCCTAACGGCGAGGAGGACATTGCTGGCTCTTATGTCACAACGAAAGAGTGCCTCAGCCTTCTTTTCAGAAATCGTCGTGACTTTCTCCCCCGCGTTGAACGTAGCGAATTGTCCCTATTGACAAGAGCCTGCGAAACTTCATCTTCTTGAAAAGTATCACAGTTCCTCCGATTTCTGCTTTGCCAACTTTAAATGTTTTCGGAACGTCACCCTGCTTCTTTAATTGCGGCTTCCGTGACAACAAATTAAATAAAGGTAAAATATTTCCACTCTGTGATCGATTTTGCTTATACCTTTGACGTCTTCTAGCCTTGGATTTTTTCACAACTTCCTCTTGGGAGAAGCGTATTAGGCTTACTTGCCACCTGATTTTCAGATGACTTCTCTGAAAACATGGTCACCCATGGAACTACTTCGAAATCTCGTTTATTACGGTGTCGAGTTCCATTTGACATGGCTTCTGAATTCCGTATTTTTAGGCTTTCATCCTTCCCCTGAAACCGCCTCTTCTTTTGCCTTCGTGTTTGGGGATGTTTCAATTGTTCGGCTGTAATACTCTTTGCCACTCGGTTGGCACTTGGAGATTTGCACACTCACAGCAATTTCCAGATCGTAGGACTCATTTTATTAAGTTATAGCTGTCTGACTCGATTATAAGAATGCAATACTTCCCAGATAAGTTGTACCACCCATCTTCAAGTGTTTACGAAACCCCGACTCATCTAACAGCGCCATACACAGCTTAACGAGCCAAGTCATAGGAAATGGGAATCATTTCCGGTAGAGATACGAAATCAAGTTACGAAAACATGGCAGATAGCGATACTGGTCGATTTCGCCGTTCGTATTAATAAGAAGATTAATACAAAATTATTAGAACTAATACTACTCTTTAACATGACTATGGATGGGACAAGTTATCTAAAGACTATCTATCAGTAGGAATAGTCTCTTCAACTCTTGAGTGCGAGAATAGTCTCCTTCAAAAACCCAACGTTGAATAAGCCATTCTCTAACGTTGTTCGTCTTGCTCCTTCAAATTTTATCAGTTCAAGAAAAATAGAACGAAAACAGGAATCTAAGTAAGTACACTTTTCTCACATTTTTCTAACATACATTATACTTATTTAATAGTTTCAAATTTATTTGTTAACACGCTTTCTTATTCATTATTGTTACGATTATTTTTTATTTAGGCCTACTCGTTGTGATCTGAAATGCATTTCAACTGAACAGCATTCATTATTATCGACTGCTAACAACATGGCTAGTTTCTCGCAGCAAGAATGGATCTAAACACCGGAAGCTGTGTATCGGAGCCTTAAAGAAAGTAAGAAGGGTAGCTGCCTTAATTTCAGCACGGAGGTCGAATATGATATTAACTAAAATAAAATGTCAGTGTTTCCCTTTCCATTATTGTAAAGAGTGTAAATCATTGATCTAAAACTCATCCTTTTTTCTGCATTTCAGACTGCCAAGGATACTAATATGAGCCTTCCTCTTGAGCCTCCTCGTGATAGTTTCCATTTAGCCTACCCAAAGTAATGGAAAAGCAATCTTGCAAATTAATGAGAACGATGTAATGGTTACAACAAAAATATTCCCTTGATTTTTGTGCAAATCAATTCTGTTAAGCAATGGTGAATTTATTGCATTGTACATTATAAGTTGAATGTATTCTTAAATCAATAAATGGCTTTATAAAAAAAATTGATGTTTAAAAATTTTAAAAAGATGTCGTCGTTTTTCTTCCTATTGTTGTCTACCATTCAAGAGCTGTTGACTTCATGAACACGGTGATCGTTATTTTAGAATTTAGCAACAGATTTATTATTAAAATCCTTTTTTCTGCCTACAAGCTTGAAGTTCTATCTTCTGCAGGCGAATTTTGACTATAAAGATGATAAAATACATACAGGTCGGTATACAAATGTAAACTTGTGTAAATATTAGTATACAAGTGTGTAAATTTGTGTACCTGTGTGTATAAATGTGTGTAACGTTGTAAACTTATGTAAATAGGTGTATAGACGTATGTAAATCTGTATGAATAGGTGTATATCCGTGTGTAAACTTGTGTATAATGTGTATACCCGTGTGTAAATATGACTGTAAATATGTAAGTATCTGTGAAAATGTACGTGTGTAAATTTGTGCGCATATATATAAATGTGTGTAAACTTTCGTAAATAAGCTGTACAGATGTATACATAAGCGTAAACAAGTGAATCTGAGTGTAAACCTGTGTAAATAGGTGTAAACACGTGTGTGTTTAAATGTGTGTAAAGTTATGTGTTTAAATATTCTATACAAAAGTGTAAAGCTGTGTAGACGTATGTAAACTTGTGTGAATAGATGTATATCCGCGTGTAAACTTGTGTATATTGTGTATACACGTGTGTAAATATGACTGTAAATGTGTAAGTATCTGTGAAAATGTATAAATATGTATGGAAAAATGTGTATACGCGTATAGTAAATTTTCCGTTAATGAGTCTTAAGTCTTGTACAATCGAGTCAAATGACCCGAGAATGGCGACTCGGAAATTCGGGTCAAATAACTCTTACTGACATGTGTCCAAAGACTCTCTGAAATGGGTCGTATTGGAAGAATCATAAGACTCTCACAAGCGGGTCATATTAACCGCATACTGCTGTGAGCGTATTTATTTTCGCTCCCGAAGGTAAAACCTCGAACGCAAAAAGAAATAAATTGGTATGGCGGCATGATACATTCGCACAGGCCTACCACGAGATAATGATACGGATTCAAAAAAGAAAATTGTGTTTTTCAATAAGAGGAAAAGCTGTTCATGTCGTTTACATTGTGTTTGGGGTGACGAAATGAATTCTTCTGCCATTTCTTTAATTTTACCAAAAAAAAAAAAAAAATTAATTTCTCTAAAACGGCTTAGTACATTTCCATAAAAAATGCGTCAATGCATAGTTTTAGGACCCCTCTAAGTGTGAATTACTTAAAAAAAAACATTGACGCATTTCACTTAGGTGAAAAGGCTTTTATAGTAAAAAACTCCAAAACGGCTCATCACAGGCAAACAAGTCATGTATAAAAAAATTAGCCTTAATGAGAGGAGCACGTACACCCTATTCCAAAAGCCTTTTCACATAAGTGAAATGATGTGCGGAGTGCTTGCAATACATCAAGCCACTAAAACTAATCTGCTTTAAACCAGTAAAATTAATGCAATTCGAATTAGACTTCTTGCTTGAACTGATTAATTTCACTGGTTTAATCTTTTACAAAGAGGCCAAGCATTATTCACCTAAGTGAAAACGCTTTTGGAATGAACTGTACATGTCGAGTTTATTGAATTTGGTTCGCTGGTTTGAACGCTATCGCCAAAAAAATTAATATCTCGAAAAAGGCTTACATAATTGAAATAAAATATACGCTAACGCACAATTTAGGGTACCCTGTAAGTATGTATAATATTTATTTGGTTCTGCTATTTACCGTTTCAGAGGAGTTAGCTGCACAAAATTGGTCACTTAAATACGTACAGACGGAATTTTTTTTCCTCAAAATTTCAACATACATGTATCTTTTCGAATCATGAGTTTTTAAGTCGATTTCAGCAAAAAAAAAATTTTGAGTTTCTGAAACGAACACATAGATCTTCACTCTTAGAGAGTGGCAGGCCAGTATTGAAAAATTTTCATAATTTTTTGGCCTTCACATTAATTCTATTCAACCATAAAATATAGTCATAATTTAATTTTTCCTTCCTGATCTCGATTTATTTGGGGCAGTGTCTTAATATAAAAGGGAAATGCTCCTCACTGACTCATCACGAAATCTTGGGAAAAATGAAATCTATAATTGCAGGCGATTTTATCTATTTCGACTTTAACGCGGATTAAGTCGCGGGTAACAGCTAGTTAGATAATATGCATAATAACCAATCTTAGAGCTATCCAAATTCTATCACAATATAAGCCCAGTTATGAATTTTAAATAATGTCTTTAGATATAGAAAATATGTATTCAAAATTATCTAATTACCAATGCCATAGAAATTATTGACAACAAATTAATCACCAACTACACCAACTTAAAAACTAAAATTTTAATCATAAAAATACTCCAAGTTAAATTATTTTAAATTTAAGATCAGTTTTTCAACCAGAGGATGGATTGGCAATGGGCTAACCCATAAGCGCATTCATATCATAACGTTTTTACAACACCACGAGACGATACACATTCCCAAACTTAAAAATAATAACACCACTGACAAATACATGAGATATGTAGATAATATACTGATCACATCCAATAAATCAAATTCATCAAAAGAATTAATATTGAATATCTTTAACTAAATTGGTCAGAATATAAAATATCCCCTTGGAGCATAGAAATAGCAACTACAATTATTTTGACCTAACAATGTAATGGAATAAAATCTTGTAAACCTTCCAAGGAGGAGCTTTAGAAGTGAAGCAGAAATACATTTATACACTTACCAACAAGAAATTACTTCCCCCCAAGTAGAGTAAGGCAAATAGCAGACCTTGCGATCATCTATTTTTACCACTTTATCTGCACTTTTCATCTGCACCCAAGTTTTTAAATCAAAAAATTGATTTTCTCGAACGTAAGCTTACTGTGTAGAAAATGTAAAAACACTAGTATCTTCTTTCCTTTCTCATCATTTCCGATGAAATGACATATCACATGCCATATTATGCCAAAGTTATAACGACCAAGTGACTGCCACCTCCGCAATTCCGACCCCACTGGAACAATTGTAATAATAGTAATAATGTGCGTAATGTGCGTCTAAACTTCATAGTAATAATGTGCGTCACATAAGTATAGGACCACTCATATTTTCTCTTGTCTGCAAGAAACAAAATAAAATAATTAAAACATTGTCACTGTATCAGATTCTCACAACTATTATTTATTGTTTCCAAAGAAAATAATGAAACAACAACAAGAATGAGAATTTATAAAAACAGAAATTAAGCTGTCCCATAAGTATAGGACCAGCATTACTTAATGCCCAATAAATCATCCCTTTTTTCAATATTTTTGAAAATTCGGTTTGGCATAGTTGTGACCAGGTTTTGCAGATAATCTGAATTAATTTCTTCCCAGGCATTCAACACAGCATACTTTAATTCTTCTATATTGCGGTACCGTTTACCACCTGCGTAAACAGATCTGGCTAAAGCGTCCCATACATTTTCCACTGGATTGATATCTGGAGATAGGGCAGGCCAGTCCATAATTTGCACCCAATTTGCTAAAAACCACTCATATGTGCTGTTTGCACAGTGAACTGGGGCATTATCTTACTGGAAAATCCATCTGGTCCCTCCAATCTTCTCCCCAAACGGTAAAAGATGAATATCAAGCAGATCTTGATAATCTGAAGTTTTCATTCTTCCACTAACAATAGCTAAATTGGTTCTACCATTCCATCCGAAGCCAATCCAGACCATAAGTGATCCTCCTCCCTGTTGCCATATGAAATACATTTCTTCTGACCTCCTGATGTTATGCCAGTAATATTGCCAGCCCTCTGGCCCATCTAAATTGAATTTTTTCTCCCCTCTCTTCCAATCTTCTGTCCAGAACATCACTGACTGGGCAAAGGCCAACCTTTTCTTCTTGTGGTGCACTTGGAGTGCAGGTTGCTATTTTCTTTTCGTGTGCACAAGAGATGATGCCTGCTTCACAATCCGTTGCACAGTTGATTTTGATACTGGAACATCTTCAGAATTGGTGACCGCATGCAAAGATGTTGTGGGGTCTTTCATTTTTTTAATAATCGCTCTTTTTTGTCGATTAGTCGTCTTCTGAGGTCTCCCAGGTCTCTTTTTCTGGCCATACTGAGCACCAGCTTTCAAATAATTAAATACAGCTTTATGTGACCGACTTATAGCCTTTCCTATACCTCGTGCATTCACTCCAGAAGCTTTCAAAGCATCAATTTGACCCCTTTCATAATCTGACAAGTAGTGTTACGAGGCATTGTGTTTAAGTTGCTTATTTACAGCCACTTTTTGTGGAGGTAACCCTATTAGGTAATCACCAGTGTCATCTATTGACTGATTAATCACTGCTTTGTTAATTTTTCTGCTCGAAAACCGGCATTAAGTGATGTTGGTCCTATACTTATGGGACAGCTTAATTTCTATTTTTATAAATTCTTATTCTTGTTGTTTGTTTTCTATTATTTTCTTAGGAGACAATAAATAATAGTTGTAAGAATCTGATACAGTGACAATGTTTTAATTATTTTATTTTGTTTCTTGCAAACAAGGGAAAATATGGGTGGTTCTATACTTATGTGACGCACCTTATAGATCTTGCCAAGAGGAATCTGTATACTGAAGTTTACTCCTTTACGTAACTAAATAGCACATAGATCTTTTGTCCCTCCCACCCCCCGAAATTCCGACCCCAGTGCACCAATCAAAACCAAACTAAAGAATGAAGGTGGGCATGACAATAGTAAGCTACATTCCGAATTTCAATCTTCTACCTCAGAAAATGTAGAAATTATGAATGGATACGGACGGACAAAATTGAAACCAATAACTAGCTCCTTCCGCTACTTAATAACACAATTTATGAGCACTTGAGCAATCGTGCGTCGACAAAGCGATTTCACGTGCCCGTGCCGATGTCATTAATTCCTAAAAGATTAACAGAAATAACAAGGATTGCATTCTGATCTATATTGCTGCATGACAAAAATAATGAGAACGGGTCCAGGAATAGCAATATGTTAGCGTCTTTATTAAGTTCTACGCGTTTCGAGTATCATCTCGTCTTCAGGAACTATGAACGACTACAGAGAAACAAGACAATCGAACAGTGAGGTGTACATTTCTTCGGGTGGGACGAAAGCAGTGCTTTCACGAAACTCACCCTACCAGAATAAATTCCACATGAAATACACTGAAATACGCATGAAGCCTGACTAACCCCAGAGGTCTTCCACATTATGAAAAAATAATAAGATTGACGATTGTTGGAAGATTGGGAGAGGGGGCGGAATCACATCTTCCAATAATCCGGGAAGGAAACGTTGCCAATGTCTTCGAAGTTGACATCAATAACATGTCTCGGTTTTCTATACTTTTTATGCCACTTCATTTCCATCAGGTTGTTTAGTATTCAAGCCACCATGTCATTGTCATGGCTCTTCATCGTCTGCACCATGTTCATCAGGAGATTGGACACACTTACCAAGGTGAGTCATGTTCAGATCCGAGTGGATGTAATGATTTTTTTACGGTCCTTCTTCCATGCTGGGCAATGGTCCTCAGGGTAACATTCTGGAACTGGAGTTCATTCCATCTGCTTTTACATATGGTTGCCCACGTAGGCATGCCATAGAGGAGGATTGTCCGAATTATCGTCGTGTACAGTAGCAGCTTATTGTCGATGCTGAGGGCACTGTTTCGACCCAGGAGAACTATGAGGCTGTACTTAGCCTTCTTCGTTTTGTTTCAGAACGTAAGTTTGAGAAGTTTTCGCCAACTTTAGCTTGACAGAACCTGTCCCTCAGAAAGGATTTCACCATCAAAATCAAATCAGGAGGAAACTCGTCTCTAATCATCTTGTAGATTAGCCCTTCGTGCCACACCTGGTCGAAAGCCTTACTGACATCAAGAAAAACCACGCCACAGTATCTTGAAAAGTTCAGTTGGGTGCTCAGATCTTCAACAAGCCAACATATCTGCATCTGACACGAATGGGCGGCACGAAAGCCGAACTGCTCTTTCCGAAGTAGATCATTGGTGAGACAGTGGCCATTGAACCTGGTGAGGATCGTTTTCTCCAAAACTTTGGACATCGTCGGTAGCTCGCAGGAATTGCAGGATTTTGCCCCTGCTTGGGGATACTTAACACAATAGTATAAGGTGGATATTTATTATTTATCAAATTTCAACAATAGATGTCAGTATCTAATATTCTTACATGGCCTCAAATTTTAACATGAATAAATGCTAAAATGCAATAACAGTTATAGTAACAAACAAATAACAACTTATACTTAAATAGTCAATATATACAAACTATACAATTATTAATAATTATTGCCAAGGACGAAATCTTTGAACTTCTCAGAAGTTGTCTTCTACGTCTGGGTTTAGATCTGATGTCATCTTTTCCTGTGGCCTCAGACTCTAGCGATCTGTAGTTTTCTTACAACTGATCATGTTCCTCTGGCTCATCTTGATCTTCTGACGGTAGACAAGGAGAAGAATCGAGATTTGGTGCCTCTGGAACTGGACGAAGAAACTGAACATAGGCGATTTTGATTATAGACGGAGCGTTGGCATCACAAATGCGGTAGCACACTGCCACAACTGGATTCTCAACACGATATAGGCCTTTAAATCTTGGAGTTAACTTGCCATCGGAGTGTTGTGGCCAGTTATAAAGTACAATATCACCAATCTTAAATTTATGATCAATGCGACGTAAATCAAAACGTGCTTTGTTGGTCTCATGAACAGTTTTAATTTTATCAATGGCAATTTGTCTTGCTTTAGCGAGGAGGTCAAGTTGTTGAAGTCGATCAACTTCATTAACAATAGTTCCTAAATGAATCTTGTTAGGTGGGATACGTGGTTGATATCCGTATAAAAGATAAAACGGTGAATAAGTCGTAGTCTTCTGTTGTGCAGTATTAATAGACAGAACAACATTAGGGAGTAACTGATCCCAATCAAAAGGATTATCTAAAGCCATTTTCGTTAACGTTGCAATAAGTGTGGCGTTAGCTCTTTCAATCAAGCAGGTAGATTGTAGCGTATAAGGTGTTGTTGGCAAATGTTCAATTCCATACTTAGCAAACATACGTTGTGTTTGTTGACTGACAAAGCATGTGCCATTATCAGATATGTACGTAAGTGGTGGTCCGAAACAATAAATAATATCATTGTCTACTGTGTGGATGACATCTTGTGTAGCGAGTGAACATGTAGGTCTAGCCAGCAAAAAGCGTGTAGCATGGTCTATGTGTACTAAGATATACAAATTTCCAGCTGTGGTCTTCGGTAATGCGACGATGTGGTCAGCAGAGACGAACTGCCATGGGGTCTCTGGTATGGGACGATGCCCCAGGGGTCCATAAGCAAGGACAGTTTTTTCGTTTGGTTTGAGCACTAGGCAAGCATGATCTGGTATATGCCTTTGTATCAAGAAGCATGGATTTCCACGAGTATTTAGCTCTAAGGGCCAGTTCACTATCCACTTTCTCAAGTGAGTCTACTCAACTGAGTCTTCAGCAAAAATGGACTTACATTGTTGAGATGAAGAAGACTTGGTTGCAACAATGTCATTGTATTGTTGCTGAACACTCAGTTGAGAAATCTCAGCTGAGAAAGTAAATGGGTCATTCTCACGAAAATCGTACAAATCATGTCCGCTACTTTTGAATTTTTTTCTGAAAATTTCAGAAATGCTACCAATTAAACATATTTTTTTATTTATTCTTCATTTAATTCTGTATAATCAAGTATTTATTGTTTTGACTTAAGTGATTTATAAATATCTTAATTTTTTTTATTTGAAGAACAAGTAGGACAAATCTTGATGTCCCAACTTCAAATCAATAACAGTTAAAACATTATTTAAGAAATTGCTTAAATACTACAACTAAGTAAATTATCAATAACATTGCATCTCTTACATAAAAATAGTTTTAACAATAAATTTCATTAAAAAAATATTTTTTTTAATAAGAAAAATTGTTCCTTAGTAATGTCCCAACATTTTATGTATATTGGAATGTCCACTATGTTACAGCCATTTCAAAAATAAAATAATATATTAAATTAAACCCGGCAACAATTTTGAGATGAGTAAATAGTACAAGTTCATGCTTAGTCAGCGATTTTGGGTTCCACAGTCAACAAGCAAGATAAGACTCATTCTTTTTTTCTAATACTTAATTTGAGGTTTTTAATATCCACTATGTTATATGTAAATTAAAGATTAAAAAAAAAGTTTTTTTCCTGAAATTGCATATAAATTAGTAAATTTAATATTATTTTTTCATTTAATATTATTTTCCTTATTATTACTTTTTTTATTTTTATTAGAAAAAATTTTTTTAGACTTAATTGTCCAGTCTGTTATTAGTCCACTCTGTTACATACTCTGGAACATATCTTGTTTTTGCATGAAAAATGTGAATTTTTGTTTGTATTTTGAGATGAAAGTTTATGCTTGCCTAATGAAACAAAATCTTAATACAAACAGAATACCAAGGAATAAAAAACTATTCCTCTGCTTCGTCCACTCTGAATATTTATTCCTCTGCTTCGTCAGATGAATCCAGTGGTGTATCTGATGATTGCCTATTAAAGAAGGGAGTGCTAAAAGCGTGAAAGCCTGCATATACATGCATCTTCATGCTTCTTGAATTTACAGCTGGTGGTGCTAGAAAGTTAACATACCGTGTGTCTCAAAAGTCGCGTGCCATATGAAAAGTTTATGAATGTTGGCTTTAGGTTCACATGGTTTCGCAAGCTTATCGTTCATGTTCAAAATATGCACCAGGCACTCGAAGACGATGTCTTACATGATCCAAATTTTCTTCTGTCACGCGTAAAAGTGTAGCTGGTGGGCTTAGGAATATCAGGGTGCCGGCGATGAAATTCGTCTGCAGCTTCTCGAGATGTTCTGTGGTGATCTCCACAAAGAAGTATCAGCTCTACACGTTGTTCCGGTGTCAGCATTATTCCTCTACTTCACTATTTCACCTACACAATCAAAGCAACCTATTAATCCATTTGGCACGCTACTTTTCAGACACACGGTCTAAATATGTTGTCATCGCTCAAAGTGACATTGAAGAAGATGACGAAGTTAAAGTGATGAGCTTAAGGACTACAAATAACGAGCGAAAATTATTTAAAACGATTGACACATATCTCCTATGTTCATTTGATCAAATTAAAAAAATCCTAGCAGAGCCAAAGTTAAAACTATTAAGTGGACGTTTATAATATTAATTTTCATATGCTGTTGATGACTCCCAAAAAGCTTGACATATGTAAAAAATAAATTTAATACAAAATTTATGAAAGTAGAATGTTGTTTGTCTGTTATTCTTTCATAAATTTACAGATTAATCCTATCTACAGCAGTTGTGTCTACTCTGTTACAACTATGTCCACTCTGTCACAGAAGTGTTTTTATACTTACTTACTTACTTTTCAAACCCGCTTATTCGTTAGGATCGCGGGGGCAGTAGCCCTATGGAGGATCTCCAGCGATCGCGATCTTCCGCCATCAGGCGCATGTCCTCCCTGGTAATATCCAAGCGACTCGAATCCAGATTCTCCATGAAGTCTAGCCACCTGGTTCTAGGCCGACCCCTTGGTCTCTTACCCACCGGCTTGGAAAACAACAACTGCCTAGGAAGACCAGTTTGCGGCATCCGTATCACGTGGCCATACCAGCGCAACTGAGATCTCTCAATGCGGAGAAGTAGCGGCTCAACACCTAAGACTCCCTTATTGTGCTGCTGTGCACTCTATCTAGTAAGGTAATACCTGCCACACCTCTCAGAAATCTCATTTCGGCCGCTTGTACCCGCGATCGCACTCTTTCGGTCATTACCCAAGCCTCATGACCATAGGTGAGAATGGGGACAAAGATAGATTTGAAGACGGAGAGCTTGGCTTTGTTATCCAGCTCGCGTTTTGTTACCACGGATCGCCAGAGTTCGCGTCTGACACAGCTTGCTGCACCGATCCGAGCATCCAATTCTTTCTCCTGCCGTCCATCACTCGTGAATGCAATCCCGAGATACTTGAATTTCTCCACCTGTCTCAACGAGGCTTCCCTAACGTGGAGAGCGCACTGAGCAGGCTGTCTTGAAAGGACCAGAACCTCAGTTTTAGCAACACTGATCTTCATCCCAGCTTCTTCATATTTGGCTGCAAACTAGTGCATGCTGAAGGTTCGTGCGAGAAGACCCAAGGAGGACAAGGTCGTCAGCAAAGAGCAACCTCTCCTCCAGGCAGTCACCCACACAAAGACGCTCATCGCCTCGGCTGCCCCTGTCTATCCAGCCCATAAAGATAATGAACAAGAGGGGCAACAGTACGCACCCTTGGCGGAGTCCAACACCCACGGTGAACGGTCTTGACTTAATGCCATTTATCCGGACACACATCTCAGAGCTTTCGTACAGAGACATGATAGCAACCAGTAATTGCCCATCCACTCCATACTCTTGCATCACTTGCCAGAGCTCCTCGGGAGTGTTTTTATTATAATTTCAAATTAAAAAATCAAAAACATTTTGAATTAAGAGTATTAACCTGTTTAGACAGATGGAATTGTACCCAGAATAGCGCAATTTTGATCTTATTTAACTCTATTTGATATGATAATCTAATTTTTGCACATACTTTTTTCAATTTTGCATTTTGAAGCATGAAAACTATAAAAAAAATGTAAATTTACTCTTTAACATAAAATTTTCCAGCATTTATATAAAATATATGTCCCTTTCTTTATGTTGCACAAAATGTTTTGAAAAAAAAATGCGAATTTACATAATTTAATCCAACAAATAGATGTGTAACAATGTGGACAAAATCTCCCATAACCAATCAAAAACTATGAAAATCACATATTAGTACTAAGTTGAGGTAATTAATTTTTACAAAACAGTTAAATTCACTCTATAACTATTATTTAACATTAATTTAAGTTAGATTAGATAATTTTGAAAAAAAAAACATTTTGAAACATCAAATGTACCTTCAAATGAGAATGACCCAGATAATGAAGTAGCCTTAAGACGATTGAGTGTTGTCTCACAATTTAAATATCCGCTGTCATCATGACATATCTTAAGAACAGATGAACGTAATGATTGAGGTACAACTATTCGTTTGTGTTCATGACTTTTCACATTTGTAACATGAAGAAGAATCTCACTTTCACATTGAAAGCCCTTGTGAATTTGACGTAGATGTGTGTCTCCGGTTCACTATTTAGCTTCTTCAAAATGAACTTGCAATAACTATCTGCTTGTTGTGCAAGCATGAGTCGTGATTCGGGTGATCTTACAATTGTAAGGCAAACATCCTGTTTTTGCGGATAACGAGACAGGTCATCGGCAATAGTATTCTCTTTTCCTGGACGATGCACTGATGTAAAATCGAATGCAGCAAAATCAATAACGTAACTTGCAAACTTCCTATATAATATTGCCTACGCAGTTGTAAAGTTATCAGTGATCAATATAAATGGTATCCCTAACAGATAAAATGCGAAACTTTTCTAGAAGTGTCCAATGAACTGCTGTAACTTCAAGCTCATCAATGTGCAGGGTGTCTAGCAAAACGATTTCGTAAAATTCCCTGACTTTTCCATGATTTTTCCCGGTTGATCACGTTATTTTCCCGGACCTTAAGCAGCAAAAAAAATCTATCTTTATAGAATATTATTGATATTTTTCAAATTTTTCGTTCCTATTTCGCATTTTTGCTGATTTTGTAAAATTCACTTATTTTTGGTAAACTTCCCTGACTTTTCGTACAATTCCCTGACATTTCCCTGAGGTTTCCAGGTTACAGACAATTCCCTGACTTTTCCCGGTTTTCCAGGTTTTCCCGGTCGCTAATCACCCTGATGTGGTAAAGAGTTTCTGCATCTTTAAGTGTTCTACTTGCATACTCAATAACACAACGATTACCCTTCTGAACCTGTAAAAGGCATGCACCTAAACCGTCGTATGATGCATCAGTCTCAACAATAGTTGGTTCGCCTTGTTTAAAAAATGACAAAACTGGAGGTGATGTAACGAGTATTTTCAATTTATTAAAGGCTTCCTGTTGTTTGCATTAAGCTGAAGAGGCATGTTCTTTGAAATCTGTTTAATTTCTGTGCTATTCTCAATGGTTTTCGACTTTTGCACTTTTAACAACTCTGTCAATGGTCTCGCAATAATGGCATATTTAGGTAAATACTTGCGAAAGGTGTTAGTAAAATCCAAAAAGGAACGAACTTCATGAACTGAAGAAAGTGTTGAAAAATTCTCAACTGCTGATGTACGTTTAGGATCAGGACGTTCGCCATTTAATGATATAAAACGACCAAATATGGAAATTTCTTCTGCTGCAAAAATACATTTTTCTCGCTTCGATTTCAAGTTCTTACTACGAGTTGCTTCAAAAATACGACGAAGTAATAGTAAAAGTGACTCAAATGTATGGGCTCCATCTTTTATATCATCAAAATATGTACGAACTCCATTTTCATATAAATGACCATAAGAAGTTTTAATAACTCTTGACATAAATGCTGGGCCTCCTGCTAAGCCAAAGATAACTCGAAGAAATTCAATATGTTAGTCTGGTGTTACGGCTGCTGTTTTTAGAATGTCTCTCTCACAAATTCTGATGTTGTGATAAGCGTGGAAAACATTAAGGATGAATTTAAATGGATATTGGGCTACATGTTGTATAATATCATCTATACGATCGATGGGTTGAGAATCTGCAATCGTAATAGGGTTAATTGTTTTCGAATAGTCGACAACTGGACGAAAAGGTGTCGTGGGATGAAATGGTTGCTCGACAATAAACGTAAGTGCAGCATATGGTGATTTTGAAATCCTACACACACCCTGAGTAATCCATTTTTCCACAGTTTGTTTCAAAAATAAACGTTCTGGTTCTGGTAAACGGTAAGGGCGACATTTAATTGGGTGATCATGTTCTAGATATATCTCCATTTTGAAATCAGGAAAGTTGCCTAGCTTCTTATCAGATATGGCAAAAATATCTGAAAATTCTTCCACGAGTTCTCTATTTAATCTTACTGTAGTGGGCTAATGAACGAATTATTGGTGAGGTAACATCACAGGAGAATCATAACTCGTCTTGTTTTCTGAATGTGAGATGCGATCTGATTTTCTCATGATTTCCGCTGAACTCTCATGATTGACATACGATTTCTCTAATAAGGTAGAAGACGACCTTTATGTTTTACTTCCAATAAAGGTTTCGTATATCGCGACAATGGACAAATGCATCCAACAATACTTTTGGTAACTTTAACACATTCAAATAACTCTGTAACTGTTGGCGTCATGATACAAATTCCTCCATCTGGTTCGTGGATTACTCTAGCATATACAGAAAGTTGCCAATCACGACCTAAAACTAGAGGTACAGGCAAATCTTCACATATGCCTATTTGTGGCATTACGTAATCTATGTTTCCAAGTTGAATTCTGGATGTAATCCAAGTAATTGGTGCCATTATGTGACCTGCGACTTTGTAACTTCCTTTCTGCCAAGGATAAAGTTGTGCACTGGATGGAACGTGTTCTTTACGAATAAGTGTATTAACAGAACCTGAGTCTGCCAAAGCATCAATAGCAATATCCCCATTCAATATTGTTGGTACAACTGTTACAGTAACTGCATCATTATTTTGAATGCAGTTGACTTGATTGCTGGCATCCAACTTAACTGTATTTTGTGTTTGAGTTTTAGATGACTGACGTGTCGATTTGTTTGATGCTGCTGATGAACTTGTAACATCTTCCGAATTGTTTCCTGGTGTTGATTTCGCAATAGGATGAGTAATGGATTTCGATTTTCTCTCCGTAGAAGGTTTAACGCAATTGTACGAAACGCGTCCTTTGTCTCCACAACGAAAACAAATTTGATCTTCAGGACGATCATTTCAGGATATAACGATGTATCTGATGACTGTCACGTTGTCTGCTATATTTTACTTCGACGTGAGGATTTGATTCATCATGCTTAACTGAATGTGTTGGGCGACTTTGTTGTTCTACATGAATTGAATCTTTCACTTTACGAATAGTATCCAATGGTATAGCATGATCTACGAGTTCTGATACAGTTGAGCATCTAAGTGTAGCTAATGGTACTGACCATGCTGTATTCGTGATTCCTTCTAGTGTTAATGATACTCTTTCTTTCTGTTCAATTTGAAATGGTGTGTTCTCCATTAAGGAATCCTTTTCAAAAATGTATTCTACCAAGGTTTCATTATTTCTTAGTTGTCTTTTAGCTTGATAAGATATAAAGTCTGCAAACGACATTCGCATCTTAAATCTTTCTTTTAACTTATTCTTCCATTCTTCCCAATTCTGCAATTTTCTACCGACAACTTTAACGCTGAACCACGTAATCGAGTAACTGCATTGACGAGAGTATGAGAAGAGGTCCAATGTATATGCTTGGCAATTCTTTCAATTTCTTGTATCCATTCTTCTGCATTGTCTGTAGTTTTTCCTTCAAATATAGGAATGGCTCGTGCAGTATCGTTTATTGAATATACTTGCTATGGCGTTGACGAAAAGTTTATTAAATTTTGGACAATCTGTTGCTGCGTAGCTGCAATCTGCGATAGGACTGGCAAAACATTTTCAATTGTTGCATTAGGTTGTGGTTGATGTAACGTTGTTACATCTCTGAAACTCTAATAGCATCTTCATCTCTTTTTCTACGTGCTGAAATTAAAATTTCATGTATTCCTTCAGCTTGGAGTCTTTCATTGTCTGTTCGCAAGCATTCTATTAGTTCATCCTTTGTTCCAGTGTCAAGCAAACATCTGAAACGCAGTTCTGTTCTGAGTTCATCTACTTTGCATTTTTGTAAGCCTGATATTGGACATCTTGAATTTTAAATACAACTAATTCAAATTGCCTTCAATAGTGATTTTGTTTTGATGGAGCAATTAGCAATATAACTATCAAAGAACAATGTCTTAAATGTTATTTTGAATAACAGAGTTTTAATAGTTCCCTCGATTGGAGCACAAAAAAATGAAGCTCTTTCAAAATGGCGGGAATTTAACGCTTCGAAGAACAAAGAGAAATCAAGTTTACTTTTATCTCCTTATTATCGTAAAAGAAGAGGTTCAAATACGTGATCTGAATAACGTAGTAGTAAATTTGAATTTGTGCATTGAGGGCCCCAATTCTTCAATATATCTTCAATCGAGTTTTTTGATGCCCTTTGGTAGGATGGTAGTCTGATATGTCCTTTTCGTAAATCCAAGTCCGCAGCCTCCAACTTGGCCTTATTTTTGAGAAAATCCCTTTTAAAGTTTGTGTTATATAACTTGTGTAAACTGTTGGTAATCATAGCAACAGCAGCAGCCGAACAGGAAACGTCGTGGCGTACGAAGCGTAAGATCTCGAGTTCAAACCCACCCGTGTTAGGCTTTGTTTTATTTTTTTCTTTTAATGTTTTGTAACTGTGCTATCGTCCACTTTTTAATATATTTTTCTATTATAATGAAAAAAATATTTTTAACAAGTAAGAGCAATAAGGAACACATTTCAACTAATTATGATAATAATATCTGTTTTAAAAGTGTAAATAATTCATAAACATATATCGATTTTAAAGAAAAAACAAATTTTTTTAATGTTTAACTTTTCATTTCTTCTTATGTTCACGTTTTGATGTCTTTGCTTCTTGCCCATATTGGGCGCTATAATAAAATAACATAAAATAATCGTTTTAACAAATAATTTCGAAGTTGTAGAATATTTACAGTTAGGCTTGTCGAATACAACGTGCTGGATGGTATTCTTCAAAAAAGCATTTGAAACACAAATGTGTGCGACACCAAGAACATTGGATGAATGCAGGACTAATCTTGCAGTTGCAGTTTTCCTTTTTCATGCATTCCGGAAAAGAAATTTGATTTACATTCAAAACATTTTCTTTTGTAGGCTCAATTTGGCAGCAAACCAGGCGTTTCTGATATAAATACAATCAAATGTTACATATATTGCAAAAAATTATATTTTACAAAGAAATCTGTACACTATATTTACCGTAACATATTCGAATATATTGGAGCCTGTAATTGATCGTGAATGAGTGCGTGAATTTTTATGACATATGCCCTCGATGTAATTTCCTTGTTCGTTTCCAAAAGATATGAACAATTCTGCATACGACGTATAAAATTTTTAATTTGACGATAAAAATAAACGTCACATAGTTGGCACAATGGTGTACATTTCGGTCTTTAAAAGCAGCATTATAAAAATTAAAACAAATAAAAAGTCAACGCGTGGACTCGAACCCACGATCTCGTGATTCAGAAAAAAAATATATTAAAAAGTGGACGATAGCACAGTTACAAAACATTAAAAGAAAAAAAAACAAAGCCTAACACGGGTGGATTCGAACTCGAGATCTTACAGTTCGTACGCCACGACGTTACCTGTTCGGCTGCCGCTGTTGTGATGATTGTCAAGGTACAGTTTACACTAGTTTACACTACTGACTTTAAAAGGGATTTTCTCGAAAATAAGGCCAAGTTGGAGGCTGCGGACTTGGTTTTACGAAAAGGACATATCAGACTACCATCCTACCAAAGGGCATCAAAAAACTCGATTGTTCGTTGGGGCCCTCTCCTTGTAAGTTTAAAGTTCGAATTTTTCGCTGTCGATGTTTTCATATAACAATGATGAAACGTGAGCATGCAGCGGTTAGGGTTAACGGATTCGAAGTGAATTGTATGTTGTTTAATTTCTTACTTGAGGAGCGATAATGAGTCCAGGTGACGAATCTTATACAGACGGCAACGGTTCGAATTCTTCATGGTTACAGTGATTTCCTTTTAGGGTAAACGTCTCCAAAAACGAAGAAATCTGGCTCACCATAAGAAGCATGCGACTGCGCCATATAAGGTGGGTATTTATTAATGAAAAAAATTTCAACACTAGATGTCAGTACCTAACATCCTTACAATAGATTGCTTTCAAGGAGTCGGGAAGTAGGAAAACTTTCAGCAATCGCTTATGATATTCGAGATGTCATTAATTATGTTGTTCGCAGATTTCTTAGGGCACAGAGAAACAAGGGCTACAGTACCCAGTTATACGAGTGGTACCCACCAATCAGCGGAGAGGAAATCGAATAAAAATGAACAAACTTTTAACTACAATATTTACAGGAAACCAACAACAACTTACAATACAATAGACAATTTATTAAACGGCCCTTATATCCATAAAGTGGCAGTCTTTAATTCATTAATTATTAGAGCTCTAAAATCCCAATGGCATCTGCATACAAACAAAATCGAATTTAATATAATATTTAATATAATACAAGCAGTTAATCCTTCCGAGGTAGGTATAGGAGTATAGCGGAAGCCGTGAGATCATCTACTTTTACCCTTTTATCTCACTCTTTACCCCCTCCCCCTTACGAATTTTTTAAATCGAAAAATTGCTTTTCTCGAACGTAGTATTTAGAAAGTGTAAAAGAGCTCTCTATCTTCTTTTATTTCTCATTATTTTCGATCGAATGATATATGGCATGCCATATATTGCCATAATTATAAAGACCAAGTAACTGCCATCCACACAGTTCCGACCCCATCGGGACAATTTGGCCCAAACTTCATAGTAATGTTGATCTTGCTAAGAGGAATCTGCATACCGAATTTCACTCCTTTATATGCAGAAATACGCGTAGACCTTATGGCCCCCTCTAATTTCCGCCCCCGAAACTCCGACCCCAGTGGGCCAATGAAAACAAAACTAAATAGTTAAGGTGCACTTGCCCATAGTAAGCTACATTAACAATTTCAACCTTCTACCTCAAAAAATGCGGAAATTATGAAGGGGACAGACGGACGGACAAACAGACAGACGGACATTGTGAAAACAATAAGTAGCTCCATTCTTCCGCTACTTAAAAATACATGTACATGGATACAGTACATGAATACCTACAAAAAATTAATAAAAAGTGGATAAAGAAAATTAACCACAAGCTAATTACTCTACAAAATGACGGATGTAAAAGAAAAAAAAGGACGAGACAAAAAAAAACCCTGAAATAAAAAAATGGACACAGAGTGGTAAAACCCTGAACTCAGCTGACGTTTCGGATAGAGACTATCCTTTAGAATTTGAAGATCTTGCCACTCAGTGCCCTTTTTTACTCCACAAAATATAACAAATATCAATCAACATGAAATTAAGATGACAAAATTTACATTCATAAAAATGTTTACAAAATTACAAATACACTGGCAAAACATGACCAAAAAACGTCGTCTTCTTCAGCGAAAAACTAGACAAAGAAAAAGACGACGTCGTCATCGAAATGCGCATACGGACATTAAATTATATTGTAGGAATAGTGGTTTCTATATTTATTTTATCCAGAGGGTAATACAATTCATTAACGGACTTACTGAACTCATATTCCATTAGATCTTATAATTATTTCAACAGTAGATTGATTCTTAGCTTAATTATTTTATATTTGTTATTATCATTTATCTTTAATAAACCAATTGCCCCACCCACAAGGAATTATCCGAATGAGCCAAAAGTAGGTATGCAGCAAGAAATACATCTGAACACACCTTTATTACCTTATGGAGCCAAGACGTGCACTCTTTTATACAGGGTGTCCCTACGGAAAGCGGCATCAGCAGGTTGTGGCACCACCTCTAGCGGCGATGCATTATTCCAGCCGCAGACGTAGGTGATCATACATGTGGCGAATGTCATCTTGGGGTACGTCTGCCCAAGCCTGGTGAACCTGCTTTGTCAGGTCATGGAGATTGCGGGGTGATCGTAAACGACGTCCCACCATGTCCCACACGTGCTCAATTGGCGATAGGTCTGGGGACCTCGCGGGCCATGGCAGGCAGTTGACATCATGCAGACATGCCATGTTCATGTTTGCCGTGTGCGGTCTGGCGTTATCCTGCTGAAAGACTGCGCTGGGTACGGTGTGCAGAAAGGGCAGTAATACGGGCTGCAGAATCTCTGGGACGTACCATTGCTGCTATCAGTGTGCCGTGGATGGTGACTAAAGGCGGTCTGGTATCGTAGCCGATGGCACCCCAGACCATGAACCCGAGTGTTGGTCCACGATGGCGATACCGGATGCATTGTTCATTGGCACGTTCCAACGGTCTGCGCCACATCCGTCCGCGTCTGTCGTCGGTGTCCAAACAAAAGCGGGATTCATCGCTGAAGACCACCGGGCGCCATTCCATTCGCCAGCCCACTCGTTCACGACACCGTTGCAGTCGTATCGTGTGGTGCTCAGGTGTCAAAGGAAGACACAACAATGGACGCCTGGCAGACATTGTCGCGGTGTGTAACCGGCGTGCTATTATCGCTATTGACACTGGAGCAACACCGGAATAGTGATGTTGTCACGCAGTTGCCGCAGAGTGATGGTTCTGTTCGCAGTATACGCCTATCGGTACGAGCTGACGTGCTTCTCCGGTCCCCAGAGCATGGTCTTCTGGCATGTGTGCCTTCCTCCCGCCATTGCCTCCAACATCGGCCTACCGTCCGTGCGTCCCGCGACACATGGACAGCAATCCGTCTGGTTGACCATCCAGCCTCGGAGAGGCCAATAATCCGACCTCGTTCAAAATCCGTTAATTGCGTGAACTGTTGTTTTTGTCGTCGTCGCGGCATTGAGATCGTTGCGGATTACAGTACTGTACGTTCACGAGGCAGTTGCTTTCTCCCTACTGCATGGAACGTCTCGCACAGGTGTCAACTGATGAGCCTATACAGGCATCCGGACACCCTGTATCAACCCAAATGGTCATGTCCCGTGAGCATGCATCTAATCGTTTACTAGTCGGAGGTAGACGACCCCCCCCCCCCACTAAATATGAATAAGGTCGGATAAGGGGGAGGCCGTGGCCTGGTGGGCTTTCACTGAAACACAACTTCTCTGAAGTTAAGAAACATCAGGCATGGCTAGTCACTGGATGGGCGACCCATCAGTGATTCAAGATCTTCACCCCCCCCCCCCCCCCGGCTGCTGTGACCATCATATAGCAGTCATTAATCAGGTCCATCCAGAGACCAACTCGTCGGCCTCAGGCTATACAGGCTCTGGATGGACGCATTGGATTACGATATATATAAATTAAATAAATAAATAAATAAATAAATAAATAAACTCCTTGTTGGTGGGGCAATTTCATTGCTAAGCAGTGTAGTTAGTTTGTTATCTATGTAAAGCCACTATTTTTTATTCTTTTGTATTTATTTGCTCAGAAACGCTATAATCGTACCATATTCACATGATTGAAATCACCGAAAGCAAAAAATTAAACTTCAGAACATAGAATTATTAACAATGAACAGGAACTGGTATAATAGCACAATATAGATAGGGCAGTCTCTCTCGAGAAGATAAACGTGTCTCTTTCAGCTCCCTAACAAATGTCCAGACGATTTGCGTGTTTGGAAACTTTGAACAGTGTAGAACCTTCCAGATGCGACGGCAACTACCCCTACCTTTTCCAGCGGGTTGAGTAGGGTAACGTAGGGTGAAATGAGCCAGTTCAGACAAAAAGTGATATTAAAAAAAAATTGTTGAATTTTTGTAATTGTTATTTCCTTTTATTAAGCAGCTTTTAATTATTGTTTTAAAGAAACTTGAATTCAAAATTATAATTAATGTTTAAAAAAAAACTAGGTTTAATGACCGGGGCGGTTTGGTTTGTTTGGTATTAACGTCCTTTTCAACTGCCATGGTCATTTCAAGACGGCGTTATAGGGGCCGCAAATTTTGCCTCGCAAGGGTTCTTTAACGTTCAGCCGGCAAATGACTACACGGGACCAACGGCTTTACTTCCCTTCTGAAGGAAGTGCGTGATCTCAGGATTTTTCCCCTGAAAAAAATCCTCGTCGTCCTCGGCCGGGGTCGAACCCCCTTCCATTGGCTCATTTCCTCCAACACGTGGGGTGAAATAAGCCATATCAAATTATAGGATCAAAATTGTAAAAATAACCATTGCAAAAAACCATAATAATTAGAAGAATCAGAACTGTTGGATTCTCCATTAATTTCTGTTGTTTTCAATTTTTTTTTAATTTTTGTTTCTATTGTTTTAATAATTATTGGTTTTAAAATGAGACAACATGCTTAGAAAGGATAGGGATTTAATCACCTTGACAGCTGGCAACCAGACGAGAAGAATTTTTTTCTCACAAAGTTCGAGCTTCAGAGTATCGCCATTGCTTCCAGTTCAACAGAAGGTACTACGAGCGCCGCTTATAAGAGATTTTGAAAACTTTGCGGTTTTTCTTTTATTAGTGACACTTGAGCGTACGTTGGCTCACTTCCCTCCATGGCTCATTTCATCCCACGTTTTACTCTTTAAAACAGGGGTCGACAATTGGCGGACCGCGCTCCAGGTCCGGACCGCGGAAGGTCAAAAACTGGACCGCCAAAAATTTTTGAAAGTTTGTAAAAGCTATAGGAATAACCTTTTGAACTGTCGCTGATTATCAAGATGCTATCGAAAATTGAAATTAAAAATTAGTAAGGAATGAGTTTTTTTTCTGGAACTCGGTAAAAATTTTTAAAAGTAACCGGACCCCACCTAAAATTACTTGCCGACCCCTGCTAAAAGAACGCCGGCCGGTCTCGGACAACAGTTTACGACATAATCGTTAACAAAGCATACATCAATTCGACTCTTCAAATAAACAAACACGCTGTATTGTGCTCTTTACTTGGTAATTCATAAGTATCGAAATATCACTGCAGAAAAGAACGAGTATTGGTCAGAAAAGATAAAAAGTTATCAACGAGAGCTTCGTCTACAGTAGGAAATTGTAGAATTACTGAAAACCAATTTGAGTTATTTAACTTCTTTAGATTGTTCTGTTTACCTACAACTGTCCCCGGCAACGCCGGGTACCTCTACTAGTTTCTAATTATATGATTACCTTATGCTTGGGGCATTAACTCCAGCCTTAATTTCTTATAAGCTACCATCTTTAGCAATATGATCATCCCTTTGCTATCTAATACTTTGTACAGTAGTTGAACTTTGTATTCTATCCTATATATTAAAACGCAAAGTACTTTTTTGTAAGAGCAAAAACGGCAATTCTGTGCACTGATCATTGTTCTGCTAGTTCTTCTATCTATCTATCTATATATATAAAGAAGGATGTTTGTGGGTCTGTTCGTCTGTGGGTCTGTGGGTGGGTCTGTGTGTACGTTTTTTATACAAATCTACAGTTTTATTCCGATCTTGATGAAA
>JAHWFO010032584.1:230194-275319 GCA_023313115.1 Rhysida immarginata
TTTGGAGTTTATTCTGGTTAGATGAGCTTTGTGAAAGCGCTGCTTTCGTCCCATCCTAACGAATGTACACTTCACTGTTCGATTGTCGACTTGCTGTATATATCCTTGACAAAGCCGGGAATAAATGGCGAAACTAGTTGGAACTCCTGATGTCCCTCTGTTATACTGTAAGGCCACCACCTATTTAATCAATAGGAACAGTATTATGATCCACCCTTCTACCGATATTCTACATTCAAATAAAACATGTCCCAATGTTTCTACATCTTCTTTACATCCTCTACATATTCTTTCTTCCTCCCTACCATACACTTTATTTCCCACCAAAATATTTCCACATCTAATCTTTAGAAATAAAATTTTTACTCCAATATAATTTTCTGTTGTTAAATATCTTTCTATTTGCCAATTTGTCATAATTTTTTTATATATTCTACATGCTACAGAATTATTTATTCTATCCATCCTTTCCTTTAATTCCTTAGCCACTATTGTCTCCATTATTTTTTCATTTAATTTTTGCAAACTAATTTTTCTTACTCCTTTACCTTCCCACCAAATCTCTCTATATTCTTCTGATATATTTTCATTTATTTTATCAATCCATCTATAACCCTTACCCCCTCTAGTCATTTTTTTAATTTCATCCCAACATATCTGTACCAATCTATTCTCTTCCATATCTTCAATCTTTTCGATATATTTTAAAGCTTTTCTCACCAAATTAACCTTCAACTTTACTCTTCCTATTTCAGTAAACACTACATAATTTGGTGAACTTCTTCTCAGTTCGAATATCCATTTAAAAAATTGATTTTATATACTCTCTATTCTTTCATCTTCTTCCCATCCCCATATTTCTGCTGTATATTCAACTATACTTTTTACTAATACATCGAACATCTTTATCATTATTTTAACCTCATTCATCTTTGTTCTTTTCATCAATGACCACACCTGCTTCATTGCTAATTTTGCCTTTTCACTTATTTCTTCTTTCTTTTTCCCATAACTATTCTTCGGAGTAAACCACATACACAGATATTTATATTCTGTTACTATTTCAATCTTTTCATTTCCCCATTTCCATTTTTCTTTTATACTACCTTTCCCGCCCTTTTTAAACACCATCATTTTTGATTTATTAACATTTAGCACCAAATCATTTTTTCTCAAAAAATCCTCTACACGTTTTAACATCCTTCCCATTTCTTCTTCATCCTCTGCCAATAAAACCACATCGTCTGCATACATCAATTGAAAAATTTTCTCCCTTCCTATTACAATTCCGCCTTCATTACATTTTTTCAAATAAATTCCCAAATCATTCATAAATATTATAAACAGCAGAGGACTTAAGACACAACCTTGTTTTACTCCTTTAGTTATCCAAAAGGATTCCGTAACACCATTTCTAGTTTTAACTTTACATTTTGTCTCTTTATACATACTTTTAATATTTCCTAATAACTTACCCTCTATACCCATTCTCCTTAATTTCACCCACAGTTTTTTCCCTATTTACCGAATCAAAAGCAGCTTTCAGGTCCATAAAAAATACTATGACCTTTTTTCTTTTCTGCATCAGTCTTAATTCTATTATACTATTCAGTATAAAAATATTGTCTATAACACTCTTTCCACTTCTAAATCCAGCCTGTGTATCTTCAAGATATTCATTCTCTTCTATCCATCTTCTCAATCTTTCTTCTAGAATACTTGTATACACCTTGTAGAAGGCGGAAGTTATACTCCTCTGTAATTAGTCACCTCATTTACACTTCCCTTCTTTTTAAATGGACATATCACCACCTCTTTCCATTGATCGGGAAATTCCTTTTTCTCAAAAATTCGATTATAAATCTCATATAGTCTTGCAATTATTGTTGGATCAGCATACTTCACAAACTCTCCTGGAACACCATCTAATCCAACCGCTTTCCGATCTTTCAGTTTATGTATCGCTCTCCATATTTCCATCATCCTTATCTCTTCATTATACCATATTTTCACATCTGTTTCTCCTACTTCTATACTTCTATCCATTATCAACTCCTCTTTTCCATCCATTATCTTCATAAAATGACCTTTCCATTCCTCCTTACTTATTTTTTCACTTATACCTTGTGATGACATTGTTTTAGTCAGGGCAAAATTCCGATCGCGAGAGAGGAAAGTCCGATAGAATGACGTCAGCGTCGGCAACGTCATCCTCGTCGTTTCGACCTCTGAAGAAGAGTCGAACGCGTAAGATTGAACGATCGTCAGCGGAGTCGGCGTCATCCGCATCATCGGAGAAAAGAGCGAATAGAGAGAGCGAAAGAGAGATGACGAAAAAGACGTCAGTGGAAAAATTTTCAAATGGAAAGGAGAGAGGGTTAGAGAGGAGGAAGATAAGGTTTACGACCGGAGCAAGAAGGAAAGAAAAGAGGCAGTAAATGGAGAGACTGGAAATTTAGTAAGAGAAGGAGGAGGACGTTCAGAGTGGTTAATAAAAGATTGGGTTAATGTTAACTATCTGCACAATCACGCGATGACTGAATCCGCAAACTGAATTGTCGCGATTCCTGTAACCGGCCGAGGAGAAACCACCTGCCCCCTGTAACCAAATAGGTTGGGGTATATATCAGTTATTTACCCCCGGAGGGGGACGTCGTAGACAGAACGCCGAAGGCGTTCGAGTAACGGAAACCAGTGACCAGCGAGGCCCGTAGGGCCGAGAGTGGGACTGGCGTTCGAGTAACAGAAAGGAGCAGCCAGCGAGGCCCGCAGGGCCGAGAGTGGGACTTGCGTTTGCGATTGTGCAGATAGTTAACATTAACCAAAGATTGTTGCCGGAGGATTTTCGAAGCGAAGGTAAGCAGCGGATACGAACGGCAAATTGTGGAGCCGCCATTGCAGAGGTATGCGGGCGATTCTCCGTTATGTGTGATAGACCTCCCCATCGATGAAATACGACTCCGTGAGTGTGTTTTCTGCATTGCCAATGATAATTCGATGCTCCGTTGTGTGGGGATTTTTCCGTGGACACTGAAGGCCTCGGCGGATTTGCATGCTTAAGGAAAGACGAGTCGACTAGTTTCATTTTTAGCGGCTCCAAGATTGCTTTATTGGGAGCACGCTAGTCCAGGCTATTTCTCAACGTACCTCTTTTAAACGCACAAGGTGCTAAGACCTTCTCTCAGGATGAATGTTTTTCACATGGATATGGAAAATATCAGGAAGTAGCAGTAAGTGCTTCTCGTTATGTTAATTCATTAAGGTGGGTATTGCACCCGGGAGTTGTCATTATTAAATTGCATATCGGATATGGATGCAAGTATTTAATTTGTCTTTAGAAGCCAGTTGGGGTGCCAGATCTATTAGTAACTTTAAACTGTATTGGAATTTTGGTATTGGACAGTCATTTCACCATAGGGCCCATTGCGCCTAATTGTGATGTTTTACCGTTAATGCTATTGCGCATTATTGGATGAAACTTTATAAGAGTGTTTAAGCCATACCGGGACTATTCCGTATTATACTACGTTCATGTTAACTAGACAAGAACTATGTGTGAAGTACAAATGCATTGTTATGCCGTAATCGCATAAAGAATTTATGCGTCGCCTTAATGAAAGACAATTGAGTCCATTGTTTATCCTATCAATTTTCCAAGCTTTATGTTTCGATTTTGCAAAGAGTGCGGCCAGGAGCCTCTCTTTGGTTCTGTTAATTCTAAGCGTTAATTAAAATTCATTTTATTTCCCCTCATTACTTGTGTGCATGTAAGTTACTTACTTCCACTGCTTTGGCACATGACAGTTTTATTCTCAACGGAAGGCCTCTGGGTGTCTACCAGGAGGCCTTCGACTGTTTCAGCACTTCAACTTGGAGCACTATCAGCTCAACGCCTTCCCAATATCTCAACGCAGCGAGATCTTCGTAAAGTGCGAGATCTTCGTAAAATGCACCATCAGCTCACCGCAGCGAGATCTTCGTAAAGTGCGGAGTGCGATTGCGGGCTGCATGTGGGGTACTACGGGAGTTGATCTTCTTTTCATCCCCTTCGAAAGGGGGGGATTGGATCTCCCAGATCTTCGTCAGAATGGCTGCCCTGATTCGAGTTTTCCTTTTTCCATCTCCGATATGGGCGACCTTCGTCTTTTTGCATCTCCGCTTCTTCTTCAGAGTGAATAGGTTACCTGTATCCTCTTCATTGCCAGAGATAATTGACTTTCGTTTACCGGACTTCTACAAACATTTTTTCATGGACTTGAGAACTTTTTTACCCAACCTGCGACAACTTGACCCACAAGATTGGGGAAATTTACGTCTTTCATGGTTTTTTCTGAGATCGGATCAGGGTGCAGTTGCGGATGTTTTCCGTCTGTTCCCTGATCACCCATGGGCAGCGATTTTGAAGAACATTAAATGTCTCGGCTTCGAAAGGACCGTCTTCAACTATCAATGGCGGTTGCTGCACCATGGGATCTACACTATCTAACGCCTACATCTTTGGAGAGTACTAAGAACTGCAGATTGCCTGTCTTGTGGGTCAACCGAAAAGATTCCCCATGTTTTCTTCGAATGCCCGTTTGCCCAGTCCATCTGGAACCGTCTGATGCGCCATTTTGGTATCACTAGAATGTCATACCAATTCTGCAGTTCCTAGTGGATGATTCCACGAACGATCCGCTGAAAGAGGACTTTGCTGTTACCATCGCCTTTCTCGTCAAAGAGATTTGGCTAGCTCGATGGGCAAGAGCAATAGGCGGGGCACCATCTGTAGCAGAAGTAAAGAAGAGAAGTGCAATCACCTGTGCTCTTTCTTGCTCCTGGAATAGTTTCCGCTGGGTCCTCTTGTCTTCAAACGGCGCTATTCGTCATCCAAGCGCCTTTGGTAGTCATCAGAAGACCGCGTCCATCATTTTACATTTCCTTTGGTCTTCTGGTGTCATGCTGAAGGGCGAATGGGCTTCGTTCTGAGGCGTTTATATAAATAACGCAGCTTTATCATGTTCCCTGACTGCTTATGACATTTGCGCCTGACACCCTGATTTAAAATCTAATTTTAAGGGACGTCCGCTAGGGCACTCAACGTCTTTGCTCTAGCTCGAAGGAAAGCTGACGAGCGAGCCAGAAGAAAGGAGACGATTTCTTACTCGCCCTCATCGCCTCGTAGAAAAGAGAACAAGCTGGCCCACAGCTATGGTAAGAAGAACGATAATTTTGATTTTAATGCTGTTTCTTCATGTTCTTATAATAGAAGCAATCAACTTCGGAGCAGTGATTTCGATCGACGGGAATTAAGGCAAAGAAGACGGCCCTCATATGAAGCACGGGACTTTCGTTCCGTCGTAGCGGAGGAAATCAAGGAGGAATACTTACCCTTACCCTCCGTTTAGAAGAAAGAAGCCGATCTCGCCCTTAGACGCATTTCCAAGGAATACTGGAGGTTTGCTATCAGAAAGAGAAGATAGCAGCAAACGTTCGGCAACGTTTAATCAGGCCAGTGACATTGATATTGCCTTATCTGAACTTTCATTAAATGCTAAAAATAGTGAAAAAGCAACAGAGACATTTTCGAATACAAATTACTCAAATAGTTCTTACGGACAACTACCAGAATTTTTAAAGAAAGGCCCCACCAATTTGATGAAGGAAATTCAAGCGTTACACAGGTCGCTTCATTGATGAGAGATGACACCGATGTCCAGGACCCCCAAGAAATGGTGACAATTCGAAGCTCTTCGCCCGCTATGCCAGATATTGCCAGTGGTGACAATTCAGCAACGGTCACAAGGTGTACGGAATTCGATCGTGCCTCATCTGGTCCCACATCGCTATCTGCATCCTTAACTTACCTGGAGGAGAGCGTTAGCCAGCGGCGTATCAGCATCTCGTTTTGTCGAGCCGGTAGCGTCGAAGGGGCCCCGTCCGGTCTAACGCGCTTGGTAGGCAGCTCAGCATAATTTGGAAGTAACTGTTTTCTATCTGAATAACGCTCGTAATTGATTAAGAAGTCTTATTCATTTACCAAAATACTCAGACTGATTAATCTATATCTATATATATAATAAAATAAACCATTAAGAAATGGCATAAACAAGTAACGAAAGGTTAAACTAAACCATTCACGGAACAATATTTTAAACCGCCCTATGTTAACATTGGAAGTTTCTAATGGACCATAATGATACCATTAAACCACGTACCTTTGAACCAATTTCGTCTATCATTAATATTAAGTTATATGAATTCATGACACATCATTCCAAGTTGTTTGATATATTAATGCCATATTTTAGCATTGAAAGTTCCAATGAACCATAATGGTTCCACAAAACCAGAATGGTTCCACTAAATCAGGTTCCTTGAAACCAATTTGGACTAGCATTAATTTAACGTTATATTCATTCATGATACATCATCCCAATTTGTTTGATATATTACATGCCATATTTTAGCATTGAAAGTTTCAACGAATCATAATGGTTCCATTAAATCAGGTTCCTTGAGATCAATTTGGACTATCATTAATTTTACGTTATATTCATTCATGATACATCAATCCAAGTCGTTTTATATATTACATGCCATATTTTAGCATTGAAAGTTCCAATGAACCATAATGGTTCCACTAAACGAGGTTCCTTGAAACCAATTTAGACTATCATTAAGTTTACGTTATATTTATTCATGACACGTCATTCCAAGTTGTTTCATATATTACAAGCATTATTTTAGCATGAAAGTTCCAATGGACCATAATGGTTCCACTAAACCAGGTTCCTTGAAACCAATTACGACTATCATTAATATATATTTCGCACCTCTTCTATTAGCGCTTCTACATCAATTTTCTTTCTCGGCCTCTTCACCTTTGAGCTGAGTGTCCGACATTTATAGTTTGTGAGAGAGAGAGAGAGGACGTCACTGTGACGTCACTGCAGAGATCGTTTTCTATTGGCTGAGCAATCGTTTCTGCCCTGCTTGTGCCACAAAAGTTGAACTTAACCCAACTCTAAAAAGCAGAAATTTTCAGTCGGGCAGAAGAGACGAAAACGGGAAGTGACATCATAAAATTTTTCTGCTTTGTGGTTTCTGCCGTTGTTTTTACGCATGTGGGAACCACGCTTAACAGAGGTATCCGGCGTACTGAGCACATCGGTTCGGATCTGCGCGTGCTCTAAACGTTAATGAGATGGTGCACGTGGAGGATGCACGTGAATGACGATTATTGAAAGGGCAGAACGATCTCTAAATCAAAAGAATTTTATTATTCGCACGGAGCTTATTATTTATTACGATAACTTGAAAACGAATTAACTTTTTTACACTCTGTTTTCACCAATCCATTACTCTGGGACAGAGCACGAACAAGTACGAACGTGAGATAGCCGGAATAGATACGTGCTCTAATGGCACGTGCTCTAATGGTACCATTATGATACCCCCCTTAACAATTTCCTATAACCAGATATGGCATGTAATATATCATACAAATCGTCACGACGTCTCATGAACGCATATATAAAAAAAAATACTGATAGCAGATATTGGTCTAGTGGCACGTGCACGTGTATTTCTCATAAATGAATATAACGCATAAATAACGATAGTGGGAATTGGCTTAGCAGCACGTGCCCTAATGGTACCATATTGTACCATATATACTGCTAGAACTTTCAATGCTAAGATATGGCATGTAATATATCAAAGAACCCGTAACAACGTGTTATGAGTGAATGTAACGCGTAATTAATGATAATGGGAATTGGTTAATAGCACGTGCCCTAATGGTACCATATGGTACTGCTGGAACTTTCAATGCTAAGATATGGCATGTAATATATCGAACAACTCGTAACAACGTGTCATATGTTAATATAACGAGCAAATTATGATAGTGGAACTTGGTTTAGTAGTACGTGCCTTAATGGTACCATATGGTACAATATGTACTGTTGGAACTTTCAGTGCTAAAATATAACTGTAATATATCAAACAACTCGTAACTACGTGTTATGAGTGAATATAACGAGTAATTAATGATACTGACAGTTCGTTTAGTAGCACGTGTTCTAATGGTACCATTTGATACCATTAGTTACTGTCTTGGTAAAATAAGATCTTTTAATGCTAAGATATGGCATGTCGTATATCAAGGTTTTCAGCTGTTATCGGTGTTTTGTTTTCAGCGTTTTGAATGAAGACTAATGAATCCTGGTGATTGGAATAAACTCATTTCCATTACAATAAATATATTTTTACACGCTTTTCTTTAACTTTACATCTCTGTTGGTTTGGGTGGAATTTTGTAATCCATATTAAAGTTACTTCCTATTAACCGACGGACTTGAAATTTTGCACACTTAGTTACTCTTGATGACAATACATGAATCAATTAAAAAATTTACTAAATAATTGATTAATTAGTGGCAATTAATTAATTTATTATTTATATGAAGAGTTTACCAATAGATGGCGTTAAAGTGTGTTTTTAACAATTAAAGTTATATATTCCACAATTTAATTCATAATTTATTATTTTAAAACATTTAGATCTTTGGATGGTTTTTGAAGTCCTCACCTTATCTATAATGTACGCCCTGGTTACATAATTTCTATGTACTTTGAAGTGCTTAATTTATTTATACAAATTCCTTCCTCTCTATAGTTAAGAATAACTTACCGGCTAAAAACAGCGTTACGGGTGAATAATTTTAATTTTTCGTCATATAAAATACACTGCCAAAAGCTTGTTGTCCCGCATTCGATTGTGACCACAGACGCGAGTAAGGAGAGGAACCTTCAGTATAGACACTGTTTACTCGACATTTCGAGAGACTCGATACTCGTGCTTATATTTCATACTTCAGTTATTCTAAGCCCTTATTCAGTATTACCGATGTACATAATTCTGTAGACTCGTCCATTGATAAATAAATAAAAGGTTTATGTACTATATAAAATATTTATTTATTTCTTACATCTAAAAGCATTATCATGATTCAATGTCTCGGGTTGCAGATTCGAAACTAAGTCATCTTTTATCTATTTCGACTTTTATGTGGATGAAGTCGCGGGTAACAGCTAGTTATTAATACTTATCTTCTTTCGTATTTAATTTAGTCTTCGCCTCGTGCCTAAAAAACCTACGAAGGTCGCCGTGTTCCAGTACGGTTGCCGATTTCGACTATTCAGGATCACGTGTGTTCGTCACGCCGGACGAGGAGGATTTGGACCTAATAGGCTAATATCGTTTTACAATGGCACGTTCTCGTGCTTACAAATTAAAAGATATCCTTAGGTAAACGGGAACAACAATCATTTTCCCTTACACTGATGTGATTACAAGGAGGAGAATCAGTTTACTATCAAAGAAATAATTGGGAATAAGCTTCTTAGCCTGTACAGCCGTCTCCGAAGTAAAACTTTACAATTAATCGTTATCGGGATGAAACTATGGTTCCACTCTAACGCTGGCAGGAATTCCCGAACTCGACTAACGGGAATAAATGGAAATAAAGAAACACTTTATAATTACACTAGTGCCACCTTAAATCACTATAATTAATCTGATTCAGTTCTCCACAATTCTGAATGGATCACGTGAAGGGCACTTAATTAAGTGGGAATGGTATTTAATGCTGCTGGAGAAGGTAAGGAATCAGTCTTGCAGTTAATTTTGCGAGTGATGGGAAAGGCTGCTGATCTAAGCGAATTTGATAGAGGGCAGATTGTAATGGCCCGAAAACTCGGAACGAATATCTCCGAAACTTCATGACTGGTAGGTTGTTCACGATTTACCGTTGTTAGTATTTATGCAAAGAGGATAAATGATGGTGAAACCAGTAGTGGACGCCAAGGTTTTGGAACCCCACGCGTCATCAAAGAAAAAGGACGTCAGAGACTGTTCCGCTTGGTAAAATAAGATCGGCGCCAGACAGTGGTTCAGCTGACAGCCCAATACAAAGCAGGTCCAAGTGCAAGTGTTTCGGAACACACAGTTCAGCGAACACAGTTGGATATGGGACTGTGCAGCAGGCACTCGTGTGCCTCTGTTGATCAAGCGTCATTGTCAACTACGCCTACAGTGGGCCCGGACTGGACCATGGATAAGTGGAAGAGAGTTGCCTGGTCGGGTGAATCACGATTTCTTATTCGTCACACGTCGATGGTGCTGTCAGAGTACGCCGACTTCCAGGCAAACAGTTGCCCCCCCCCCCCCCTGTACAGGCTGATGTTGGCGGTATTATGTTTTGGAGGACGTTCTCATGGGCGGCTCTGGAACCCGTAGTTGTTGTAGAACGAACCATAAAAGCTGCGGACTATCTGAACATTATTGCGGACCAGTTGCACCCTTACATGGCGTTGTCTTCCCAACTGGAAACGGAATCTTCCAGCAGGACAACGCCCCATGTCACAAGGCTCGAATTGTGTTGGAGTGGTTCGAGGAGCATAAGGATGAATTCCTATTAATGTACTAGCCACCTAACACGCCGGATCTTAATCCGATAGAGCACATTTGGGATGTCATGGAGCGGCAGCTCAGAGCTCAAACATCACCAAGTTGGTATATCTCAACTTTGCGGGATTGCTGCTTAAACATTTGGTACAACCTGTCTCCAGTCATCTACCAAGAACTTGTGGCATCCATGCCAAAGCGAGTTTCAGCTTTTTGCAGACCAAAGGTTTCGCAACGCGTTATTGAGTAGATGGTCATAATGTTTTGGCTCTTCAGTGTAGAATTAATATATAAATCTCCGTTTAATAATGATATAAATAAAAGTCACCAAATTAAGTCCTGATGAATATGAAGAAGTAGTGACTCTTTGAATAGTGCGATTAAGGAGCGAGCTTACGCTGGACAGTTAAATAAGGACTTAATTGTTAACGATAATTATAATTTAAACGTTTTTGAATGTGACTATTTATCAGATAACGAACCCAGTGAACTTAAAAGAGCTTCGAATCTGTCGACGGCGTCACCTGCCATATCCAGTGCTATAAGGAAAAACCCGTTGGATAAGAATCTGCACTCCCCAAGGATAGAGACGGACATCGAAGGCTCAAATTCCCACACCACTACATCAGCCAAAATTATTACGGATGATTCGCCCCATCCCAGTGATCTTTCTTCGCTCTCGTTGGATAGCCAGGAACAGCGTCGCACCTGCATCGCGCCTTTTGCATCCGGTAGCGTCGACGGGGCCCTGTTCGGCCTGTCGCGCTCGGTAGGCAGCTTTGCGTCCTTGGGTATCCACATTTTTTATATATTAGAACAGGGCCGTCCAAATCGTGCACGTCACCCGCGTGCACCATAAAATGCTCGCGGGCATAGCCGAGGAGGTAGTCCAAAATTCTAGAGGGGAGTGGATATAGTTTTTCCTATGCAGTGTTGCCAGACTTTAGGGGGCGATTGCATTATATGAGGAATTATTTCTTTTGTTACTGATATTTGCTTTAACAAGTCTCGCATAATATTCCGAAAAAGCACAGAATCACTGAACCAGTATTTAAACCGGAGTGGGAGAATATGTTTTCGTTTTTTTTTCATTGTTCACAGATCGGATTCGAAATGCTTAATATGCAATCGTGCCCTGTCGGGGAAAAATACAATTCTACCTGACAACGAGAAAATTGTCACATTAAAACGAAGGGAACAAAATGGTAAACTGCCTCGTTTTTTTTTGTTTTTTTTGTTTTCTTTTACAATGTCGAATTGAGAATTAGCAACTCGACTTTAAGGAACTGATCAACGCAATGTGCAATAGGGGGATAAGGAAGATTACCCGCGTGCACGCGCGCTGCCCGCGGACAGAAATCTTGGACAGCCCTGCATTAGAATTTTGTGCCGTTATTTGCTACTCTTCTCGTGTTGCTACTTATTGTTATTATTGCTAATATATTTTATTGTCGTTACTTCTAGCTCCAGTCCACGAGAAGCTAAACCTGTCAAGGTTGCCGTGCTCCGCAGCTACGGTCACCTCATACAGTTACCTGACCTCATCTTTCCACTTCACTTGCGTACCGTTGTGACATCTTCGGTGTGAAGCTCCAATATACGCACCTTAACCATATCCCAGGGGATTACCAAATTAGACGAGGACCAAATTCCACATCAGGACGCCCAAGAGACATATAAGGCTCCGCGTTTTGGCGGTTTAAACAATTTAATTTGTTGATTAGAAATTTAATTCTACTTAATGTTCAATTTACAATCAGTTCTTTCGAAGTTTGAATTAAGCAGAATTTATTTTGTAAATCACTTTATTAGCTTTATGCATTAAAGGAAAATTATTAATGCTTATTTCGTCTCCCGACCCTTTTCTCTCTGTTCACAAGTTAAGTCACTCTGCTAATTATTTTAATTGTGACACATAGATTCAAAAAATAAAACAAAACTATTGATAAAATCTTTAAAACCCACATGTAGTTCGAGAACTAATAAAATGATCACCGTTAAGAAAAAGAAACGGGAAAGAAAGTTAAAAAAATATTTATTTAATTATCCCATCGACAATTGTCACCCTCTGTTAGCGTCGATGTCTAGAGACAAGTGCCGAAATGTTTTCAGATATCGGAATTCCTTTTCTAATTTTTTTAAAACTTTAATCCAATTTCCAGAGTGTAATGGAGAGATTCAGGTTGACGTTTTCTAGGGTAAAAAGTGGGGGCTTATGAGAAGGAAAAGGGAACTAGTAAGGGGAGGTGGAAGAGAAGTCAGCGAGAAAGGACAGAGAAGTCGAAATGTCTCTGACGTTAGGATGGGGGCAATGAGATTCTCCACAATTTCCCATCAGAAGAGAGAGAACGTCACCCGGTGCCAGTTCTTAATTGCACTTCTCCATCGCCCGGGGCTGCGAATGTCATTCTTCACACAACACAAAAGACATTTGCGCTCAAAGCTAGACCATCTTCTTTTTTATTTCTCTATAATTTCCTGACGAATTTTTTGTTGTTTTTTATTTTCTTTCTCGTTTTCGACGCTTTTTAAAATTTTGCAGCTTCATTCTGGTTTATTTGCCTCTTTATAAAAACTGTTATATCTAATGACTGGGACGTGCCCTCAATTCAATAAATTTTATGAAGAAAAAAAACCTCATTAAATGACTTCAGTGACTGTCTTTCCTATATTTACTTTCAATTACTGGGGTCAACAAAAAATAGCTTTTTAATGTTAAGAGTTGATCCTATGCTGCTTTATTCTTGTTTTTCAATCACACATTAAAAACTATTCGAGTTTGGGGCCTGATAAATTTTCTTATGGCCTAAAAGTATAGGTACTTTAATATTACAGCCGCTTCTCTTCATACCTAAATTTTAACATTGCAGTCTGTATGTGCAAAACAAGAGAAAAATCTCTAAAGCAGATTCGGATTCAGCACAATAAAAATCACAGTAATAAGGGAAATTCATTCAAGTTTTTTCAGCATTGGCCTGTGTTAATAATATTGTGAATACTTGGATACTATTTAGCTTTTAAAAATATTTTCATTTATTTATTCATAAGAGCGATTCTTTGAAAAAAAAAGGTAAAACCATAAATCTATGTAAGACAATATAAGGAAATAATATTAACAAATATATAGGGTGGTTATAAAATAAGTTCGCCTACTCAGAGCTCTCTAGCGCCCAATCTAATGAACCGATTGTGATGCAAATTGAAATGTAGACTATTCAGACTATGGGGAGGATAATTCCGGAAAGATAAAAAATTAGTGCAAATTTTCATCATAGGTGAAAATGTGGCTCTGTGGAATGACAAATGGAGATTTTTAAAACTAGTTTTATTGTTTTAAACAAGCAGGCAAGGCTTTTGTTTGATTACAACATATGTTCGTTCTCAATATCGGCCTTATTAGCAGAAAGTTTATGCAAATTAGAAAGTCAACATACCCAGAATGGAACGGATTGATCCATTCACTACATTATGTTTAGTGAAAAGGTTTCACGATAGATAATGGTTTTAAGCAAGAAAGAACGCGCACTGTTGGTAAAGTTGTTTTACCAGAATGATACAGTAGTAGCAGTCCAGCTGCATTGCGAGCATATCGTCGTCCAAAAGGACTGCGAAAAGGACCCATGTCAGATACTGGGTTGAGAAAAACGATAAAGAAATTTGACTCGACTGGCGATTTGGCTGTCGCACCAGGAAGAGGATGGCGCAAGATAGCAGACGAAGTTGTTGAAGACGTGGCTGTTGCAGTGGTGGACAGAGCTTCCTCTTCTCAACATTCTGCTCGAGCAACAGCACGCGAATTGTCCATCCCATGGTCCACTTGCAATCCATTCGGCATTGGTACCCGTACAAGATTCATCTAGCACAGCACCTAAAACCTCAAGATCCCTCTCAATGCTCTGACTTTGCTTATCATCGCTTTCTGGCTATGGTCAGACGAAGCACATTTCACCCTAAAAGGAGTGCTGAACACGCAGAACTGCCGCATATGGGTGCCTCGCTCCCCCATGTCGTGCATGAAAAGCCATTGCATTCTGAATACGGAACTGTCTGGTGTGAATTCACCGCTGATTTTATTCTATGCCCCCATTTTCTTTGAGTAAGTGACACAACGAGGTCCTGTAAGATGTTCTATGACAAGTGCACGGTATCGCGAACTTCATGCATAGCATGTGATTCCTACCTTGCGAGAACGACGATGCTTGGAAACCATTGCCTTCATGCAAGATGGAGCACCTCCTCATATTGGTCGACAAGTAAAGGAACTGCTTCGTGCCAAATTTGGAGATGATCGTGGATCTCTAAAGGTTTTCCAGATGCGTGGCCTCCACGTTCTCCGGATTTGAACCCGTGCGATTTTTGGCTCTGGGGATATTTGAAAAATCGGGACTATCAACGAAGCGTACGGACTGTGCCTGAGCTGAAAGCCAGCATTAGACGACATGTCTCAGACATTCCCCGGGAAACGCTTCATGCAACAATTGAATGGGTCTCTGGAAAGAAGGGCATATGTTATATTTTTCCAAAATGTTTTTTTTAATGGAAAAAGATAAAATATGATGTTACAAACTTGGGTAAAATATAAAAGCATTTGCGACTAAGAAATTTTGAATGTTGAATCGTTATCATATTCTTGTTTTGATGAATAAATGACTCTGAATGCCTTTAGTTTTTGGAGTTTCCTGTAGAATTTTAAAATTTTAACATATGCCCTTCTTCCAGACACCCATTCAATCGGTCATGCTGTGCTACGCTTCCAACATGTTATTGAAGCAGGGGGCGGACATATTGAACATATGCTGTAATAAACAAAAACCTTGCCTCTTTGTTTAAAACAATAAAACTAGTTTTAAAACTTCCATTTGTCTTTCCACAGCACCACTTTTTCACCTGGTAGTGAAAATTTGCACTATTTTCTTTCTTTCCGGAATTCTCTCCCCCATGGTCTGAATAGCCTATATTTCAATTTGCATCAAAATCGGTTCATTAGATTGTGCTCTAGAGGGCTCTGAGTAGGCGAAATTATTTTATAATCAGTCTGTACATAAAGTAAGCAATAGATGCAGGATCATTTATTAAATGAATAAAAACACTTAATTTGCTCATACAGTACATATATTTAACACAAGAAAATTAGTGATCACAAAATATTTTACACGTTTTCTATATTACATTATTGAATATCATTTCTACTTCTAGAAATGTATCATTTTTTAAAAAGTCATTAATTTTCGATTGTTTATTGAAATCTTTTCGTTTGATTTGAGACAATAAATTTTTAATGTTCATTATGTTTGCCGATCTGTTTCATTTATATCAGGAACATAAAAAAAGGTTCTCATGAATTCAAACTCATGAACTGTTTGTATGAATGTCGGCACAAGTTCGGGTTCAGTATCATCGTCATCATCACTTATATTGTGACACAAGCAGAGGTACCCGGATATTCCCGGGATAATTACACTTGTAGGTAAAGAGAACAATCTCAAAAAATTAAATTATAACTCCCAATTGGTTAAATAATAACTCAATCAATACAACACAGAGCACAGGGACTATCCATTCTACGAAAAATACGAAAAACAGGAAGTCTAGGTGATATACCTGGAATTTATCTAAACTCTTCTTGACTTGCCTCACCATTCCGTAGCATCACCAGATAATTTAGACTCAAGTTTTTCTTACCCTTGACGTAGAACCTCTTATACCCTCTTGCTCTATTTGAAACTCCCGTTGTTCAAATGTTTCAAATGCCCGTGTAGCTGTTTCTGTTTTAGTTGCAGAGTTTGTCTGACCAATATTCGTTCTTTCTCTTTCCTTTCCAGACACATACATTTTTGCCAGTCATCTGGACGTTTAATAGAGAGCTCAAGGGAGACAGGCATGACTCCTTTACCTCATCAATAGACGCTGCCTTATTAATGTTCTGTCACTGCATCATCACTTTATGCTCATTGTCAATAATTCTTGGAAACGAACCATCAGTCATCGTATTATCAGCATCTCAGTTTCCAAAATATACACATTCCCACAGAATTTAGCCAAAATGTATTTTTATGAAAAGTTTGAATCTGCTGTGCTACCAAATAAGCTAGGTGATAACCCCGGCGTGTCTCTGACTTATTTTTTTGGATTAAATTTTAAAATATCTTAAAAATAAACACATGAAAACGCTTAAAATTAATATAGTAAGAATTCTTAATGAAAGTTCAGAAAAGTTTTTTTAAAGGTTCACAATGGATGGACCTCTCCAAGGATGCCACTACTATCTTAAATAATTTCCTAGTCACAGAATCTTACTTTAGATGTACACTTGATGTTGTTGCAGTTCTCCTTCTTCTCTCGTTGTCTTGAAGCAAAACTTGGCCATTCATCATTTTGTGTAATCTATCAGTCGCCGCTTCTTCTATTTACTTGATTACCATTTGCTCAATACGGCACGGACCTAAAGGAGTGCTTCCTCTGTCGTTTTTCCACTCTTTCTCAATAGTCTGCTAACTCTCCATTATCTCCAGTCACTGATCATTTTTAAAGATTTTCAAAAAATTGTTAATTACTAAGAATTCTCTTTTATAAGAAAAGCCTGAATAACAGGAATTCTATGCATTTGTTACAAATTGAAACTTATCTATATCGCACAACTCTGCCTTGCATTGTTGGTCATGAAATATTTCTCATTCATATATCTTGCAATAACCATGAATATCGATTTTTTATCAATAATTATTATTTTTTTGAAATCTGAGGTAGACAGTGACCTTCTTCATGGTTTATCGGCGTCGGTGGCTCAGTGGTTACGTGATCGCCTCTGATGCCCAACGACGCGGGTTCGATCCCGGCCGAGGACGACGAGGATTTTTTCAGGGGGAGAATCCTGAGATCACGCACTTCCTTCGGAAGGTAGTAAAGCCGTTGGTCCCGTGTAGTCGTTTGCCGGCTGCACGTTAAAGAACCCTTGCGAGGCAAAATTTGCGGCCCCTATAACGCCGTCCTGAAATGACCATGACAGTTAATACCAAACAAACCAAACCATACCAATCTTCATGGTTTGAAGGTCAAGTATGCAAAATTTCAGCAAGATCGTAATAAAACTGTAGGTTTGTATAGAAAACAAACCCACAAACAAACATCCTTCTTTATATATATAGATTATCTTACCCCTCCTCCACGCAACTTCTCATTTCTACCTTATTATAGGTTTCTTCCTTTCACACTTCATGAGATTCTGTCCACGGAAACATAAGGGATCAAGATCCACCTTTTCTTCTTCTTGATATTAAAACGTCAATCGGGAAAATGTTCTTTGGGACCAAAAATTCTTAATGATAGATGCGGGAAAGTGTAGATCGAAGAACGATGAATACGGTTTTATTATCACCTTTTCAATACCAGTTGCGTAGGGACCAACGAAAAACAACGACAGTTCCGGAAAAACGATAGATCGAGGTTCGAAAGGAATAATGAACTGCTTATATCCCCCAGCGCTACCTTAATATTTCTTACGTCTTTGGTTAAACTTGAAATTTAATAAGAAATTTTTTATGCCTTTTGCCAAATTTATGACTGTGAATCTGAGATCTACCACTATAATAATAATACAAAAAATTAATTTCCCCGAGGAAGCCTTGAGTTCATCCATTTTTTACCCCTTTTTTAGCACTTTATAACCCTCATAATTTTTTTTATCAAAATTTGATTTTTTCGAATGTAATATTTAGAAGGTGTAAAAGAGTTTCTCATCATTTCCGATCAAAAGTTCTAAAGACCACTCCTATAAGTCCGACCGACTGGGACAAATTGGACTAAAGTGTATGATAGTTTAGATGTTGATAGAGGAATCTGCATACCAATTTTTTTCCCTTTACATACCTATATATGTGGCAATCTGAACCTAGTTTAAATCCTGGTCACATGGGCACCAATATTTTGGCACTTACGTTTTTTAATAAATTCCCGAATTAGTTCAAAACATGGCATCAAAATGCATGAGCCAAAATAGTATTACCTTTTATATTAGTGCCAAATATCACTTTGGATACACCGGGTGATACTTGAATTGTCATAGATAACCTAATTACAACCTAATAGATAACCTAATGACAAAAAAATGTCTAAGAGAGAGCTGGAGCCAGACACTGTGGACGAACTTCAATAAAGATAACAGGAAATCACTGATCCACATCAAACTTTTAATCGGACGTATGCGATTGGACGCGTCTGTTCTGATCAAAATCCTTGTGTACGCTGAAGAAAGCAGCTTGGCTGCCGAAAAGCGCATACGTCCGATTAAACGTTTTATGTGGATCAGTGATTTCCTGTTATCTTTATTAAAAAAACGTCGTTTAATAAAAATATGATACATTTTATTATAATTTACGTTAACTTAAATTAGGGATTTTTGGATTCCAAATTAAATTGAAGACCTTATTTCTTTTGTAGTTGTCTTTTTTTTAATATCGTAACAAGATTTAACATTCAATTCTTTTAATATAATTTTAGTACATCAGCCTTGTGTGTTTACCGCAATAAGCCAGTTTAAAGAAAATTAAAAGTCAATATGTTAAGACTTCAATTAAATATTATTTAGCGTTAAATAGCTTTTATTAAAAGAAAACCTTGAAGTAAGACTCAGGATAATAAAAAAATGGAATATTTATTTATACAGGGTGTTTTTGAATTGAGTACAGATTTTTTGGGAGATGATAGAAGAGGTCCGTAGAAGTATTTTTTGTCATATGAACATGGGGTCCCCGCAGCTCCGTTTACTTACAATACTGCATTGAACAATCAAATGACACCGGGACGAAGTTGGCGTTGGTAGACCTAGATTATTTTATTTTTAACAATTAACAAAAGCAATCTACTGTATGGCTTTTACAGTAATTGTTCGAAATGACCGCCATTTGCTTCATAGCACAATTCGCAACCACCGACGACGTCCACGCTGATGATTATCATGAGCGAATGCGCCTGTTTCTCTTAGACGATGATCTACTGCACCAAATGTTCGTGAATTGGGAAGAATTCTGTTGGGATAACGTTCAGCATACAAACGCCTTGCACCATCCATGGTATCAGCAGCACGGAGACACAGATGCATGTCTGCATAATCATTCCATGTAAAACGATTCATACTGTTTGTTTAACTTTACACATGTAAAAAGTACATCAAGTGAACTTTTTAAAACAAATCTTTACCTACCGCTTTCCCAGAATGCGATTAGTTCATTTACATATGGACTAAACGTATTTTATAAAGGGGTTGGATACCATGGAATCTCCTTGACGAAGTTTGTCCTAAGACTTTTCAACAAACAAGCACGTGCACCTTGAAATTTCTTTGCAAACAATTACTTTAAAAGTTATTACAGTAGATTGCTTGTGTTAATTGTTAAAAATAAAATAATCTAGGCCTACCAACGCACACTGCGTCCCGGTGTCATTTGATTGTTCAATGCAGCATTGTAAGTAAACGCAGCTGCGGGGACCCCATGTTCATATAGCAAAAAATACTTCTAAGGGCCTCTTCTATCATCTCCCAAAAAATCTGTACTCAATTCAAAAACACCCTGTATAAACCATTGCAAGGAAGCCAAAAAAATAAAGAATAGATCAGATTTGAAAACAAACAACGAAAGCATGGAATGTTGATCTTAACAACAAGAAATAATCCTCCCGATGAAGGTATAGGAAAGTAGCGGAAGTTCTGAGGTCATCTATTTTTACCCTTTTATCTGCACTTTTTAACCCCCCTCCCCGCCCCCATTTTTTAAATCGAAAAATTGATTTTCTCGAATGTAGTATTTAGAAAATGAAAAAGAGCTCTATCTTCTTTCGTTTCTCACCATTTCCGAACGAATGATATATCACATGCCATAAGTTGCCATAGTTCTAAAGACCAAGTGACTGCAACCCCCACAACTCCGACCCTATTGCAACAATTTGGCCCAAACTTTACAGTAATGTTAATCTTGCTTAGTGGAATCTGCGTACCGAACTTCATTCTTTTATATGCATAAATACGCGTAGATTTTTTGGTCCCCTCTTATTTCTGTCCCCGAAACTCCGAGCCCAGTGGGCCAATCAAAATCAAACTGAATAGTGAAAGTGCACATGCCATAGTAAGCTACATTCCGAATTTCAACCTTTCAGCGCAAAAAATGCGGAAATTATGGAGGGGACGGACGGACAGACAGGCGGACATTGTGAAAACAATAAGCAGCTCCATTCTTCCGCTATTTAATAAAAAAATACATCACATAAAAACAAACGAGGCCTTTCGATGATTTTATTTAAGAACTTTCATCAGGTAATTATGATTTATACGAGGGCTGGGGCAAAAGTCATGGCAACTATTTTTTTTCTTGAAGATTCCAGTCCGGTTGGAAAATGTGACATATACACAAGAAAGGACAAGGTGTTAACTACATGTGTGGACAATGAATAGCACTGAAATATCGTAACACACTAATTTATTACGGTAGTATACAGGGCAATATGGCCTTCACGGTGCAAAAGAATGACGACACATTACACATAAAGTTGACATGACAAACCTGGGCCTAAAGACCCTCAAAGTAGTCCCCTGCTACTGTCACCACACGCTGCCAACTATGTGGGAGGCGCTGAATACCATCAGCCTCAGCATTTGCCGCACCATGTGTGAATCGGGTCACCTGTTGGCGCACAGCATTAGCAATGTCCTCTCGTGTTGCAAACCGCCTACCACGTAGTGTCCATCGTCTGTCTTCATCCATGAGCTGCCCGATGACGGCACGTGCCACGTCGGTCCGCACACGTGACTGCCCGAACGTTGCTCATCACTGGTTGACACACGTCCTTGCTGAAACTTTCCTACCCACCGTGCTACTGTACGGTATGGTAGGGTATTATTCCCAAGGGCTTCCACTAATTCACTGTGACATTCCATCGCATTTCTCCCTCGGAGAACGGCTATTTTGATGTAAGCGCGCTGCTCAACACGGGTTACTTCCATCTCGCACGACACCCACAAAACTGACTGATTTCATAGCCCTCGCTGCGCTACTACCAGCTATCACAGAGCCATCTGTTGTTCTGCATACACAATATGCCTGCAGAACTTCCACATGACACATATACGTTTACATATCTACAAGAAAAAAAATAGTTGCCATGACTTATGCCCCAACCCTCGTATAATCATGCCCTTTTAATCAAATTATAGTTAAATATTAATTTCAAAGAGAACTAAACAATGTTTATAAACGGTTTCTAGTTTGTTTCGTTAATTGTAATTAATGTGATCCAAGCTTTTAAGATGAAATATAAATTCCGCAGAACTTTTACAGAAAAATATGACATTAACATCACTATCTGAGGTTACAGAAAAACTGCATAAAATTCACACGTTTTTGAGGAAAAGCAATATGAAAGTTTAAGTTTTAGGAAAAACAATATTACTAACTTTCTGTATTATGACTTTACTTGCATAGTTTTTATAGAAATTAATTGTTAAAATGAATTATATTTCAACTACCTTTAATTTGAGAAAGACTAATCTTCTTAATTTCAAACAAAAAGTTTGAATGTAAATATATATATATATATATATTAAGAAAAGAAATAAAAATACATCACATAAAAACAAACGACGCCTTTCGGTCATTTTATTTAAGGACCTTCATCAGGTAATTATGATTTATATAATCATGCCCTTTTAATTATTTTCCTTTTACTGTATTAATTTATAATATTGTTCTTTTAAATAATTACAACTTCAGATATAATGATGCCTCTTATTTTGTAAAAATATCCTTAATCAATTATCTATATTAATAAATAACAATGTAACAATGTTTTAACCATACTATGATTGTAACAATTTAAGTATTTCAATTTACAGATGAAGAATTCAGATGATGTAACAATGTTCCTTGACAATACAATAACTATTTAAATTTATATTCTTTAAACGTTTACTGATGAAAAAAATCAGTTAATACTTCAAAAAGTTTATACCTGATGAAGATCCTTGAATAAAATGACCGAAAGGCCTCGTTTGTTTTTATGTGGTATATTTTTATTTCTCTCTCTTAACCTTGACACATTAATATTCTTTTACCAAGTAAACAGGGTGAATACAAAAGGTAAACCCCCCTTTTATTTTTTGAACCGAAGCAGATATGTCAATTTTGATGAATCCAATGAATAGGAAGTTGTGGGTGGCCTATCCCATGGTGCACTTTTCATCATACCAAATATGCAAATTAGGACACATTCTAAATTTATCTCAAAAGCCGTAAGGAATAGAGAAAAAAAACCAATTGCAAACTTGTTCAGCATAAAAAAACAAACAAAACAAAAAAAATCATCCAAATCGGACCAACCAATCACCCACAATCACATGGTGAACTGTTTGTAGCTTACAAACAGTCACACTGCACAAACAAGTTACTTCAAACAGTTTAAAAAAAAAGTTAATCAACAAAATGCTCGATGTGACGACCGTGGGCACCATAACACAACTGGGCACGGAACCTAACTGACGCCAAAACATCGGCAAGCATGGCTGGTGTCACTCCTCGGCACGCTTCCTGGATTCGTTGAACCAGATCCTCCAGTGAGGCGGGCTGCGTAGCATAAACCTTGTCCTTCAGGTATCCCCACAAGAAAAAGTGAAGTGGTGTAAACTCAGGGGAGCGGGGTGGCCAACGGACTGTCTTCCTCGGCCAATCCATTGTTGTCCAAACATCTCACTTAGACGCTCGCGAACGACCAACCCGTATTGTGGAGGAGCTCCATCATGCTGAAGCCACGTGCGCTGATACGAGGCCAATGGCAAATTGTCAATGAAGTCTGTGACTACCACGTTGAGAATTTCAGCCCGGTAGCGTTCTGCAGTCAGTGTTCCATCGTAAAAATACGGTCCAACCATAGTGTCATTGTACAATCCACACCACATATTGATTCTCCAGTTCACTTGATGAGTTGCTTCTCGCAGACATCGTGGGTTTTCGTCTGCCCAATGATGATGGTTGTGCCTGTTGATAACTCCATCCCTGGTGAACTGGGCTTCATCTATCCACAACACCTCACGAATGAAGTTTGGATTGTCATCCAGGCAGGTAAGTAACCAGTTGCAGAAGGCGGCTCTAGCAACATAATCCAATGGCAGTGACTCCTGGTGACAATGAATATGGTATGGGTGAAAATGATGTGCGTGTAGAACGTTGAGAACAGTTCTCTGATGGCACCCAACATCTGCAGCAATTGCTCTGCTGCTTCTGTGGGGATTAGCAGCAACTGCAGCCAGAACTAGTGTTGTTGCATCCTCGTCGCCTTGTGCCCTTGGTCGTCCTCGTTCTGCATTAACATTCCCTGTAGCCTCGAATCTTTGAATAATGTGACGCATTCTTTGACGAGATGGATGGCGTTCGTTAGGGTATCTGTCTCGATACAACCTAATTGCAGCATGTAGGTTTCTCCTTGCCTCTCCGAAGCAGAAGATCATGTTGACCATTTCCGGAACAGTGTAGCTTGCCATCCTGGAATTGTTCTGTCTTCTGTGTGCTGAAACATGCCATTTATTTGCTTTTCCGCATGAAAGTGAATGTGAGTATGGTAATTTATGTTAATTTTTTGATTTGCATGCTTTACATGATGGAAATATCAACATTCAGTTTTCCTTGTGCAGTGTGACTGTAAGCTACAAACAGTTCACGACGTGACTGTGGGTGATTGGTTGGTCCGATTTGGATGATTTTTTTTGTTTTGTTTGTTTTTTTATGCTGAACAAGTTTGCAATTGAGTTTTTTTCTCTATCCCTTACGGTTTTTGAGATAAATTTTGAATGTGTCCTAATTTGCATATTTGGGATGATGAAAAGTGCACCTTGGGATAGGCCACCCACAACTTCCTATTCATTGGATTCATCAAAATTGACATATCTGCTTCGGTTCAAAAAATAAAAGGGGGATTCAGACTTTTGTATTCACCCTGTATATATTCTTCAATTTAAGTGTTAAAATTTAGAAAGGTTTAAAATTATCGCAAATTAATGACCACACAGCCGAGTGTTTAACATTTTAAAGGTGACACCAGTTAAGTTTTAACAATTTGGACATTTAAAAAGAAGTTGTTTTTTATAAGAAGCTCATTAAATGGAAATGTTAACTACATAGTGTAAAAAAAAATTTCAAATTACAATTGATCAAATTGAAGATAGGAATAGCTAAAGAGTTTTATAAAAACACTGAAAATTTTCAAACGGTTATCGAGGCCTCATAATTAAATTTAACAAGTCGTGGCTGCACAAAAATTGAGTAAATGAAATTTACAACATTTTATTACGTCAAATAGTTATATGTTTTTTAAGTCATTAAATAATCCAGAAATGGGGGAGGCCGTGGCCTGGTGAGCTTTCACTGAACCACAACTTCTGTGAAGTTAAGCAACATCAGGCAGGGCTAGTCACTGGATGGGTGACCATCCGTGATTCACGATCTTCACCCCCCGGCTGCTGTGACCATCACTACAGCAGTCGTTAATCCAGGTTCATTCAGGGACCTAACTCGTCGGCTTCTAGCCATACAGACCCTGGATGGACGTAATGGATTATCAGTACTAATAAAAAAAAAATTTAAAAACATTCTACAAAAATTGATAAAGTTCAATAACTGTCTCACCACCATAGACGTTTCATAGAAGCACTAAAAGGATCATATTGGATATTTATCAACGTCCATTTCAAAGATTCTGTACAAAGACAGTAAGGAAGATTGTTGACTAAGAGAAAAAAATTAAAATTGTAAAATTTAAAACTTTCTAAGTTCCCATCTGAACTCAAGAAAAAAAAAACTAAGTCCAGAAGTGATAATATGCTGTCATCTTAAAGCTGAATGACAAGCTGTTGGGGCTGAGGCTATTGCCTCAACAGGCGCCTCATAAACATGAATTCAGGCGCCTAGGCCACATGCCATAAGGTTCAATACGAGGCCCGTTCTAAAGCCGGCAAGAAGACATTAGAAGAAACCTGAGATGAAAGGACTGGCCTCCTCCGATGGCCATACAAAGACATTTGGATGTTGTAAAAACGGACCTAGCCGTGACCATTCAACAAGGAGAAACGACCATAAGTGAACGGTCACATTCCTCCAAACGATCAAGGGCGATGGAGAAGCTCCTTTTGATCTATTCCAACGGGCCAGCCACAGCTCTTTATTAATGTAGGCTATAGGAATGGCTAGGCCCTTGCCAGCAGAATCGTCTACAAAGAAACATACAAACTGGTAAGAAAAACGCACCAGTTCGTAGTGTTGCCTCAAATGATCCAAAATGATTTAGCAAACGGGCACTAGCACACATACGAGTACTACTAAACAATTGCCACTATCATTATTTACGCGTTATATCCTTACAAGTTGTTTGATATATATTACATGCCATCCTTACAAGTTGTTTGATATATTTTTTGCGTCGACAGCAAGCCGCCATATTTGCATTTGGCAAGAGTGGTCCGTACGGAAACCAAACTGCTCATCACGAATAAGATCATTGGCAGAGCAGAATTCATTGAACCTTTTAATATTGTCCGTTCTAGAACCTTAGACATAGTTGGTAAAAGGCTGATGGGCCTGTAACTTGCAGGCAATGAAGGGTTAAGACCTGGTTTAGGAATGCTTAGGATAATTGATTCTTTCCAGCCAGTAGGGAATATCCGTGTTTCCAGCAGTCATTAATTAGTGTAACGATGTCAAGAATCAGGTTGGAAGGTAGATTTTTAAGTGCATTATTTGTGATGGCATCCATTCCAGGGCTTTCTTATTCTTGAGTTTCTTGATGATCTCGACAATTTCCATCGGGTAGATTGGTCGCTCTATAGGAGCACGCCGACCCTCATAAAAGTTGCAGCACATCTATCGCGAACCTTGCTGATTGCATGCTCTCCGTCAGGGGTGTCTGGAATTGGGGTGATAAATTGATTGCTAAGTTATTCAGCAATCAATTGAGCTTTATCTTGGTCTGTAATAGCAAGAGTAGTACCGTCTGGAGAGAACAGGGGTGGGAATTTCGTTTTCTTACACTTAAGAGCTCTAATCATAGTCCAGAGAGAGTTGTCATGAGTTGAGAGATTCTTCAATTTGCTCGTCCATTTTTGCACTCGTAGCTCTCTTACTTTTTCGTGGACTCTCCTAGAAAGCCTATTATATTTTCTCTTAAAGATGGGATCACGTGTACGCTGCCAAAGTCTTCGGAAGGCATTCCTCTCTGCAATAATTTGCCTAATACTTGGAGGAAGATCGAGATGGTCAAGATATTTAGGATCTATAGGGCAAGCACTAGCAGACATCGCATTGTTGATGTTATTGGTAATGTCTTTGACTCTATCATTGATTTCATTGGTGCTGGAGGCATTCGCTGTGTAGCCATTGCTAGTTTTAAGGAGGTCACGAAAGAGTTTCCAATCCCGCCTTACAGGAAGCCGATTCAGGATGTCCATATTTAAGCCATCGAAGTTAAGGGCAACTGGAAGATGGTCTGATGTTAAATCGTCCACCGTGTATATATTGAACGGTTTGAAGAGACCCCTGAGAATAGCAATATCCAGGACATCCAGGCTCGTGGGCGAATGATCACAATAATATGTATGTTTGATTGGACCGATAGCGACAGTGTCCACCTGGTTCTGGATGTAACCATATAAAATAGCACCATTGTGATTAATGCATCTGGAATTCCAGTGAGGGTCTTTCGCGTTTAGATCGCCTGCCAAAACAACAGGAAAATTACCAGAGAGCAACTCGTCGAGCTCGCAGGGGTCAATCGCATGCCCTGGGGAATTATAAAGCGTAACAAGATTCACCCAGCCAATCGTGAGGTCCTTGATGAGAATAGACGCCGCCTCCATTCCTGAATAGTTCGGGGTAATGACTTCAACATGCTCAATACCTTCTTTAACTATAACAGCCGCTCCGCCAGAGACATTATGAGCAGGATTTTTTTGGAGTCTGTCCTTACGATAGACTATGTATCCAGGCAGCCTGAATAACCGTTCCGTCTTGAGGTGCGTTTCACAGACAAAGGCGATATCGATTTTGTTTCTCGATAGAAAGTCGAAGAACTCCTCTCTCCTACGTGAGATGCCTCTGGCATTCCAGATTGAACATCTAAGTTTACCTTGATTAACTACTTTGAAGCTGTTACTAGCCATAATTAAGCTTTAGGGAATGATTTGACAATTTGTGGAATAGACTTTCCGATTTCTTCATATAATTTTACCATCGCACCTATTTTCTTGTTCATATCTTGTAAATCCGAAGGGTTGAAGCCTTTATCAACAGTTTTTGAAACCATAGGCATAGGATCTCCCTACAATAGTCTTAGCACTAGGCATTCTGTTTACTTTGGGATATTTAGGACATCCTGAGAAACTTGAGGTATGCTGTCCTTCACAGCGAATACATTTAGGTGGATCCTGGCCTTTTACATTTTTGCATTCCCTTGACTGATGGTTTCCTGCACACTTATTACAACGAGGTAGCTCAGTACAGCCCATGGAAACGTGCCTAAATCTGAGGCAATTATAACATTGTAGAGGTTTCTTATTACCCCTAAACAGCTCAACCAGCACTGCCAGATGACCAATCCGAGTGACTTCTTTAAAAGTTCTATTGTGCTCAGTGTTTTGAAATATTGCCAGGATCAACGGCATTTCAACAGAGCCATTTGCCTTTTTAAGTCTTATTACTTTTTCAGGGAAGTAATTTGTCCCTTTGAGATCTTCAAGGAAATCATCTAAATTATATGTTACAGCAAAATTCCTTATTACATATTTTAACGGTTTTTCCGATTTCATCTGGTGATGTTGTATTTTCAAGATATTATCACTCTTAATTCCTGACACTAGTTTTTTATGGATTTCTTCATTTTGACACTTAATTTTGATGGTGTCAGTCCTGCCAGTATGGGCTGTGATGCTTTCTAAGGGCACATGCTTCTTGATTTCTTCAAGTGTATCCCTAATTGGTTTACCGTGAGTACGGATTATAATCGGAGGGATATACAGGTTTCCTTCTCTATGACTAGGTTGAACAGATCTCTTGACTTTGTCATGGAAGGCAACAGCAGCTACGCCACTGATGGCCGCTTCATTAGATATGCTGTCAATACGCATGCTTTTCTTAGATTTCTTGTTTGAGACAGGTATCCAGTTATTAACTTCCGTATTTAGATCCTCATTTAATTTACGCTTACTCCCAGCTTTATCTATTGAGAGGGACTCTGCATAGTTAAGTAAGGGTTCATTAACGTCTTGTAATGGTTCACTGGCATTCACTATCATGAGCGAATATGAATTTGAAGTATTGAGGGAGCTCATCATTTCCCTAATTGTATGTTCGAGACTGGTAAGCCCGCTTGCAGCTTCATTACGGGAACTCATAATCTCCGACTTTAGTCCATCAATTTTAGTATCCAAATTACTAATATTCTTGGCCAGCGTTTCCACCTTGCGTTCAAGGTCTACATATTTGTTATTAAAAACCGTACGTAAAGCCTCTAGCTGTTCATTGATTATAATATCGAATGCATAGAATCTAGGATCCTTGCACGCGTCTTTATAAGCTTGATCACAAGGCAACTCTTTACCATCCGTGTATTTAACTATAATGTTAGCAGATTTCGACGCAGCGCCTGATGTCATCATGAAGCAGGGGTGGTGCCGGGTTTTGCCGTCCTTAGAAGGACACCTACTCAGAACGACTCAGTTTAAAAGACTTAAAAAAGTCCTACCTTGTTAGTCCTCTTGTAGATTCCACCGATGCACTGAAAGTCGTGTAGACTGCAATAGGTACGTCGTCGTCCGTCGAGTGGTAGAATCGTCCTTGATGTCGTGATAATAGGCCATTAGAAATGGTCTTATATACAGATAAAGTAAGGGGGGGAGAAAGTATTGCTTAGGAATAAAAGAAGGGAACCACTGCGAAGCCTGGAAATGAAATAGAATACGTGCTAGGATAGGACAAGACCGAGACCAATGGGAGAGGATGTGAAAAAGGTGCAGTAGTGAGAACATAATGCCAAGGAAAACGTCCTATAAGAACGTTATAGGATAGGACAACAACGAGAACCAATGGAGGATGATAACAGGGCAGTGAAAAGAGTCCAATTGGATAACACATAGGAATAAAACTAATAGAAATTTTAAACATAACGAAACCGAACAATTAATTGGCATGTTGTATCCGTTTTCTTAGAAACCTCATTGCAGCCCTGCTTTTTGTTTCATGATAATGCACCATCACAAACTCCAAAAATGGTCAAGAAAACGAGGCGTTTAGTTGGGAAATACTTTTGCATGCGGTTTACACACAAGACTTGGCTCCATCTGATTACTACTTATTTACATCGATGTAAGTACTTGCTGAGCAACGCTTCACTTCTTACGAAAATGTACGAAAATGGCTGGATGACTGGTTTGCCTCAAAAGAGCAACAGTTTTTTTGGCGTGGCGTCCACAAATTGTCAGAGAGGTGGGGAAAATGTATACTAGCGATGGGCAATACATAGAATAAAATATTTTTATCATTTACATACATAGTGCATTCACAAAGTTTCAGGACTGTTTTATTCCTGAGTAGGGGAGGGCGCGCAGACTGGTTCCAGTGACAGGGTGAAGTAGTGGGGGTGTCAGCTAACCGACAGCACCAGCGGCAGTTACTTCTGAGACGCTGGAGTGAGCAGATCGCCAGTGGCGTGAGTGCGTGTCAGTGACCCACGTCGAAAACTCGGAGAGTGCGTCAAAAATTTAGAGTCGAAAATGCTCCGGCGTTTGAAGTATCGAGTCCGCCGCGTCCGGCAGGAGATCAAAGACAATTGGGTTCTTCACCACGACAATGCGCTCTCTCACACGTCGCTCGCCGCCGGCGAAGTTTTGGTGAAGTTCAACGTGGCAACACTGCCCCAGCCACCCTACAGCTCCGACCTAGCTCCCAGCGACTTCCTTCTGTTCCCCCGAATAAAGGGAAGCGATTCGACAGAATTCCAGGGGCCCAGGCAGCTTTGACGAGGTCCCTTGACATCTTTCCGTGCGAAGTGTTCCAGGGAGCCTATGAACAATGGAAAAAACCCTGGCAGCATTGTGTTGATGCCCAAGGTTCATATTTTGAAGACTTTTAGTTCGCTGTACAAAAATGTTTAATAATTTTTTTGTTCTGAGGCCAGTCCTGAAACTTTGTGAACGCACTCTGTACAATAAACGTGTGTTTTCTATACAAAAATTCCGGTTTCATGTTTACATACCTGGTATATAATAAAAATCTTACCTTCCCGTCTTCGCCGAGCTTGTCAAGGCAAAACAAAAGCGGGAAAAAAAGTTGTTTCTGTTTAAAAAGTTTTTCCGAAGGGACTGATTCTAACCCACAATATCAAGGTTGTCGAACACGCTTGTAACCAACGCGCCAAAGTAGCATTGCAAAAATGTAAGTATTTTTTTATTATCAATTAACGCAAGAATGAATATCTAATGAACTGGCCTATTCTTGCACAAGCTTGCCTTGCATTGTTGGACATGAGATATACAGGGTGGATGTTAAGTCCCTTACCACCCTTTGTACAATTCGTGTTTGTGAAAATCAGGGGCGGATTTAGACAGATATATGAAGCCCCTACCATGTTAAACTAAGATTGTGAGGGCCTACAGAAGAGGCCTACAGATTGTGAGCTGTAGCTTAAACATAAATCCGCCCCTGGTGAAAATTGACGGACAACCACCAAGTGGGCACATATTAAAATGGGCGGCCACCTTGAAATCTGCCATATTGGATGTAGTGTAGGGTTTTAAATGGGAAGGGGGTCATGGGGTACATGATTTCGGGCTAGAATTTCCCAAGGAAAACAATGGTGCATTCCGTTTGTTCATATCTTAATTCGTTCAACAGTCACAGGCATCCCAAATGACGATTCTCCCTCTGTTGCAAGTGCTAAAGCATGCCACTAACTACAGAGGAGAGGACAGAGTTGATAAGGGCATGGGGAGGGAGGAGTACAAGGGCTGTAGCAGCGGAATTCAGTGAGCGGCACCTTGATCGAAACCTGTGTCCCATGTTAGTGTTGCTCGGTTCTTCAAGAAGTTCATGGATACCGGGTCCCTAGCGGACAAACCCAAGTGTGGAAGACCCACGACTGAAACAAAAGTAAAAACGACCGTAGCACAGGAGGGGGCTCACGTAGAGTACGTAGAGCACCATATGTAACAGTGAGAATCGCCATTTGGAATGCCTGTAACCGTTGAACGAATGAGGATAAGAACAAACGGACTGAACCATTGTTTTCCTTGGGAAATTCTATCCTGAAATCATGTGCCCCATTACTCCCTTCCCATTTAAAACCCTATGATGCATCCAAGATGGCGGCTTTCAAGATGTCCGCCGTTCCGGTTACCTGTACCAGATGACTTCCCCCTAGGCCTAACATGTCCCCGCAGGTGGTTGTCTGTCAGTTTCCTCAAACACGAATTGTACAAGGGGTCATAAGGGACTTATGGCCCACCCTATAGAATGTACATTGTTGGTTCGCGCATATTGTTGGTCCGATGAAAACTCTAAATAAAAAGCGTTACGGATTCTTTGCACCGTGTGGTAGGATAGCTACCTTAAAATTCAGCAAGATACTGATTATCGCTAAAGATCTTGCAACGTCACTCCAGGTACTCGAATTCGCCAATTTTGATGAAAAAAATTGTGCGAACAGTTTTCTTCCAATAAAACTCTCATGCTAAGCCATTCGATGCACTTCTCAAAATGTGCAGAGATAAAAATTCATAATATTCATTAGTCAATACACTCACAGCAATATGTGGTTAATATGACCCGCTTGTGAGAGTCATATGATTCTTCCAATACGACCCATTTAAGAGAGTCGTTGAACACAGATGTCAGTAAGAGTTGTTTGACCCGAATTTCCGAGTCGCCATTCTCGGGTCAATTGACTCGACTGTACAAGAATTAAGACTCATTAACGGAATGTTTACTATAGGCGTATATACTTATTTACAAATTTTTACATACATATTTTATATATTTTCTCAGCTACTTACACACTTACAGGTATATAGTCATATTTACACACGTGTATACACAATATACAAGTTTACACACGGGTATATATCTATTCACACAAGTTTACACTTATTTACACAAGTTTACAGGTTTACGCTTCTGTACAACTCTGTACAGCTTATTTACACACGTTTACACACATTTATATATTGTAACGCCCCAAAGTATTTTTCTTTGCGGAATTTAGTTCCTGCCTTAATAGTTTGTCGGGGGCGGTTCCTTTAGTTTAAAAGAAAGTCTAGAAGGAGAGAAACCTAATTTAAATACTTTGCTCTGGTTCTTTATTTTTGGTAATTTTTTTTCTTTCCAAGTAATTTATTTTGTGTCACCTTTTAGTTTGTTTTTTTTTGCTTATTCTGTATTTTTTTTCCAATATTTTAGTATTTAAGCCTAAACCAGTTATATTATTTGATAATTTATTTATTTTTTCGAAAAGGGTCACGATTCTCGTGCCTTTTATTTATTGTTTAATTATTTATTTTTTTGTTGTTAACTGTTTCTCTCGTGACCGATGAGGCGTTGCTTTGTTGGAGAACGCCGCACTTGACAGAACGTGAAGCATGGCTCGCTTTGCGAGATACGTTCGCATTGTTGTAAAAACCGAGTTGGTGGGGAACTTTTGACGAGAAGTCAGTGACTTAGACCAGCTCGGAGAAGATGGTACCCCTCCGACCACCTCCGCAGTGACCTAGACTAGCCCGGCGAAGATGGTTCCTCCTCGACCAACTCCGCAGTTATGCTCCGACTGTAACACCTGATTGAGGACATAGAATTACATGCAGTGGACTTAATAGGATGGATTTAGTGATAACCCCGCACTCCTCGAGGACTCTGTTTGGTACTTTTGAGTAACTTCATGTATTTGATGTAACTTTTCTTATTTTCCCCAACAGGGTTACAGTAGGCCTCCCAGACAAAAGGCCTACACGACGCTTTCGAATGTGGCGTCCAGCTTTCAACAGAAGTTAATCGATCCCTGCGCTTCATTTCATGACCGATTTTGCGACTAAGAATATTATCAATCGAATCACTGTGATGTAGTCACAAGGATTGACTCTACCTTGCACCGATCAAGAAATCCATGGAACTAGTTTCAATGTCAACTGGGTCTTTTGGTTTGGTTTGTTTGGTATTAACGTCCTTTTCAACTGCCATGGTCATTTCAGGACGGCGTTATAGGGGCCGCAAATTTTGCCTCGCAAGGGTTCTTTAACGTGCAGCCGGCAAACGACTACACGGGACCAACGGCTTTACTTCCCTTCCGAAGGAAGTGCGTGATCTCAGGATTTTCCCCCTGAAAAAATCCTCGTCGTCCTCGGCCGGGGTCGAACCCGCGTCCTCGGGCATCAGAGGCGACCACGCAACCCCTGAGCCACCGAGGCCGATCTGGGTCTTTTGGAGCGGCATTTCGGGTTTGTGCTCGGTATTCATCATAGTTTTGTTTTAAGGTTAGATTTATTTAAAGATTTATCCGGCCAGTTCAAGAAAATAAAGAGATAAGAGAAAAGAAAAATAAAGAAATCCTGGCGGCTTATTTGATTAACGAGTATCACTAACGGCAAAGGCAGTTTCGTCCGTTCGTGAGTAAACCTATTTTTTGTTACTGAGCCAAATCCGAATGCTTTCTCTAAGAGTTTGCATTGAGCGTCATAACCTGTTTTGTTGTTCTTTCTCATCAATTGTAGTTTGTTAATTTTTTTTCTTACCTTACCCTTTGTCAACAGTATCCAAGAGATGTATTCAGCAATGTGAGAAGAGCTTATGAAGAAATTGTAGGAACGCAACCTTTGTAACTTTATTGATATTCATTTTTTATTTTTTGGAGACTGTTTGTAAATAAATTTTTGGTGCCTGACAAGGGCTAAACGTATTTGCTTGACTTTTTTTTCTAAAGTCCTAACTTAGAATATTTAATTTCAATCTGGGGTTTGAGTGAGTTTGTTAATTAATAGTTTTCACGTACGTCCCAGCCTGCTCATTAGTTTACCTAGAGTGGGGAGCGTTACAATATATATGTGTAAAAATTTACACACGTGTATAGTCAATTTACACATTTGTACACACGATATATACAAGTTTACACACGGATATACACCAGTTCACACAGGTTTACATACGTCTATACACTTATTTACACAAGTTTACACATTTGTACATATCTGTATAGCATATTTACACATTAATACATACAGGTACACAAATTTACACACCTGTATACACCAATTTACACAGGCTTACACACCTATTTACACAATTTTACACGCGTGTATACTGATATTTACACAAGTTTATATTTGTATACCGACCTACATTTGCATTTTATCTTTATAGTCAAAATTCGCCAGCAGAAGATAGAACTCCAAGCTTGTAGGCAGAAAAAAGGATTTTAATGATAAATCTGTTGCTAAATTCTAAAATACCGATCGCCGTGTTCATAGAGAAACGACAGCTCTTGAACGGTAGACAAAATAGGAAGAGAAACGATATCTTTTTAAAAATTTTAAACATCAATTTAAAAAAAAAAGTCCTTTATTGATTTAAGAATACATTCAACTTCTAATGTACAATGCAATAAATTCATCATCACCTGAACAGAACTGATTTGCACAAAAATCAAGGGATTATTTTTATTGTAACCATTACATCGTTCTCATTATAAATCTGCAAGATTCCTTTTCCATTCCTTTGGGTAGGCTAAATGGAAACTATCACGAGGAGCCTGAAGAGGAAGTCTCATATTTGTATCCTTGGCAATCTGAAATGCAGAAAAAAGTTACACTCCCTACAATAATGGAAACAGTGACATTTTATTTCTGTTAAAATCATATTCGTGCTGAAATTAAGTCACCCACCCTTCTTACTTTCTATAAGGCTCCGATACACAGCTTTCAGTGTATAGATCCATTCTTGCTACGAGAAACTAGCCATGTTGTTAGCAGTCGATAATAATGAATGCTGTTCAGTGGAAATGCATTTCAGATCACAAAGGGTAAAAAAAAAAATAATCGTTACAATAACGAATAAGAAAACGTGTTAGCAAATAAATTTGGAACTATTAAATAAGAATAATTTACGTTAGAAAAAAGTGTAACTTACTTAGATTCCTGTTTTCGTTCAATTTTTCTTGAACTGGTAAAAGTTGAAGGAGGAAGATGAACAACGTCGGAGAATGAGTTATAAAATGTTGGGTATTTGAGGGAGCCTATTCTCGCACTCTGCTGATAGTTAGTCTTTAGGTAACTTGTCCCATCCATTGTCATATTAAAGAGTAGTATTAGTTTTAATAATTTTGTATTAATCTTCTTACTAACACGAACGGCGAAATCGCCTCTATCGCTATCCGCCATGTTTTCGTAACTTGATTTCGTATCGTTGCCGGAAATGATTCCCATTTCCTATACTAGCGGTTAAAACCCAACGCATCCCATCGCTTCAGCGCATGCGCATTTACGGTGTTGCTAAAAGGTGATCATTCTGTGTTGATTTTAGCAGCGGGAAAGCAATCCCTTCTCACTTACAATATTTTCTCTTTCTTAGATTAATTTTCCTTTTATGCGGTATCGTTTTTTTTTTGTTTTTTTTAATGTTTCATCAATAAAAATAACGAAATAAATAAATATAAAAAGTTGTAAAGGTTTTTAGTACTTTATAACAGTATATAGAATACTCTTAAGGTCAATTCATGAGTAAATTTAATAAAAATGCATTTCAAGATATCAAGAGAATTTGACAATGAAAGTTGTTGTCAACATTCGTGTAATTCGTAACGACGGGAATATGGCAATGTTAAGAGGGAGGGGGCAGTGTTACTCTACTAGTTTTCTTAAATTATTAATTTAAGGACAAGTTAGGTTAATACTCTTAAATTGATCGTAAGAGTAATCTATATATTGTTGTAATGTAATAAAAACCTTATAAATCTTTATTTTTATTTATTTCTTTATTTTCATTGATGAAACATACAAATGATTGTCATTTTCAGAAGGCATTCTTGCCTTTTATTGGAATGCCGAGTTATGCATAAATATATATACAAAATTAAAAATAAAATAAAATAAAATAAAATAAAATAAAATAAAATAAAAGGAAGTTGGTCAATTGATAAAATATAACTTATTTAAACAATAGAAAATTATTTAGTTATACCATAGCGTATAGAAGAGAGTCTCTTCGCTATGGTTATACAAAAAAAAAAAAAAAAAAAAAGCAGCACCTTTCAAAAATTTTGTGTTATCATTCTAACATCAAACATAATTTATTTTAATTTCAAAAGGAATTTTGAAATGGTCATGATTTCTTTAATTTTATAAGTTGTTGTTATTTACTTTAATTTAATTTATTTCTGAATAATACGTTATTGATTTTATTATATTTTTTAAGTGATTGATTTTTCAAATGGAGTAGAAAATCTATAACAAAAAAAAAAGAAAAAAGAAAGATACCCGCATAAAAAATTATTTAAGACAGAAAAAATACATGTATTGTAAACTTCTACGTGAGAAAGATTCTGCTTTCTCACTGCTAAAATCACCACAGAATCATCGCATCTGTATGCTACTATCTCAGCTTTTAGCAACACCCTAAACGCGCATGCGCTGAAGCGATGGGATGCGTTGGGTTTTAACTGCTAGTATTTCACATGACTTGGCTCGTAAAGCCGTGTTCAGCGCTTTTAGATGAGTCGGGGATTCGTAAACACTTGAAGATGGGTCGTACAACTTATCCACGAAGTACTGTATTCATATAATCGAGTCAGAGAGCTATAACCTAATAAAATGAGTCCTATGATCTGGAAATTGCTGTGAGTGTAGATGGCAATGTAGATCAAAATGTTTAATAATAAGTGCCTTGTGCGAGCAGCATTTAAGCTTTGTGAACTTGTATAAAAATGATCATCCTTCAAAATTATAAAGTGATATTTATAAAATAGCTAACCGTAATATTAAAAATCATTTTTAATGTTCATTTATAGTTGTTCATTCATAGCATATTACTTAAATTATACAGTCATTTCTTTTGCCTTATTTCCATAATAACTGCTAAGAAATAATGACAATGAATTGGAAAACTGCGATTATGTTTAATAAACTTTATAACTTTTTTTCACTGTAAATTTTGAGAAGTGCATCGATGAGAGGCTAATTGGAAGAAAACTACTCTTACAATTTTTTGATCAAAATCAGCGATTACCTGGAGTCTCCTTGTTAGTCGTTTAATTATGTTTTCCTCTGTAGTGTAATCATCACCAGTTGGCAGTCATACTATTAAGAGGACGTCAAATTCAATCCCAAGGATTCTAATAACACTGTTGGAACTGACAATTTTTGTACATTTCAGAGGTGGAATCAAATTGAAAAAAAAAAAAAAAAAAAAAAATTCAGCCAAAAATCCAAGCCGTTTGTTGCGACTCAATTAAATGGAAACAATTTCCTGCTCATTGCATGTGTGCTTTATGGTTTAGTTTGCAGCTATTGCTAGTTTCACTACGAAATGTTATAAATACGAAGGGTACTCTAAATGTTTTTAGCCAGGAATACTGCACGCATCTTAGGATGACCATTCTTTTAGCACTTTTCGAAGTACTCTCCCTCGGCTTCTATATAAAGTTTCATCCTCCTGAACCAGTTAGACACGCACTTTTTCCAATCTGAGCAATGAGCTCCAAATTGTAGTCGTTGAACGCTGATAGGAGTCAAATCTGAACAGAAGAAAGTTGCCACCATCAATTTCGAGCACTCCGAGAATGTTTGCATTTCTATAGTGAACCTTAGTGAACTGTTTGGATTGTTCCTTAATTTCGGGGTCCCAATGATACATGTTTCGTCACCTGTGCAGATGTTGTTGGCATTTTTGATACCCCGTGCAGATGTTGTTGGCATGTCGAACCTTTAGATCATTTCTTGACAGCATTGCACTCGGGCTGCTTTTTGTTCATGAGTCAACAAACGAGGGTCCATCGTGACGAAACCTTCCTGAATTGAAGGTGGTCATGCAAGATTGTTTTAACCGCTGATCATCCGATGTCCATGCTTGTCTCAATCAGGAATAGGTTACCCGATTGTCATTCGCGTTCATATCCGACACAGCACGGATGTTTTCCCGCGTAACTGAATCGGTGTCGCTTTTAATAATACTCCATGAAATACTAATTTAATTTCACCCCAGATATAAGCATTGGTCGTTAACAGAGAAAGGAGGAGGAGTCGAAATATAGTTTTTGCTAAATATTTATAGTATTCAATTAATGAATGTAATACATCAAAGCTTAAAGAATTTGACAATGTAGGCTTCTTGCCCTCCAGGCATCTTAACAATCGATCCAGCCTTCTTAACCCGAAGTCCACTGGCGATCGAACCGTGTCCGGATGAAGCTGCCGTTGAAACCTAAGTGATGAGTCGTGTCCCCGTAACTCTGGAAAACGGTGACCCAATCGGGTTTGGGAGCGGCCGTCCTGGTACTAATGTAAAAATAGAAAAATGACAACTATTAGTCGAACGTTTAGATCACGTTATTGGACCAAATGGTCTAGCTACGAAAATTGTAAGTCGGATATTTGTAGCAGATCAAATTGTATTTATTATCTATATATACGAGGGGAGATCAAAAAGTAAGTTGCACTTCCACGGTATGGCCATTTATTACACCATCTATACAAAAGCAACACGGCTATAGCAGCATACAATGTAGGTTCACTTTTCCACATAGTCCCCAAGAGACCCTAAACATTTATCCGAACGATCAACCAACTTTTCGATTACGGATGCATAGAAATCTCCTCCAGCGTTTTGTAACCACACGGTGACAGCCGCTTTCACCTCCTCATCGTTTCGAAATCGTTGTCCACCGAGTTCCGTTTTGAGCTTACCGAAAAGATGAAAGTCGCATGGCGCTAAGTCGGGACTGTATAGTGGATGTTGCCAAAACTCCCACGTGAATCGCTGCAGCAGTTCGCACGTTTGACGGGCCTTGTGAGGTGTTGCGTTATGTGCAGTGATTTCACGATGAATCTCCGTGCAATTCACCCGTTTGGCCCATAGAAATCGGATTGCTGCTCGCACCTCAAGTTTGGAGTGGACATCCAGTTGACGCGCCATTGCTTTTAGCCCGCTAGTCACACAAAACACGACGGGAAACCACAGCAACCGTCCTATCCGACGTCTGCGCAGTTAATGTCCCTTTCTCCGCTTTGCCCAAGATTCCGATACACAGCGCGCTCCTGCGGCGAGTTAGTGACTTAGTTTTTGATCTCCCCTCATACATACACTTCAGTGCTGAATTTTATTTATCTTCTATCTATATATATAAAGAAGGATGTTTTTTTTGCGGGTTTGTTTGTGGGTTTGATTTCTATACAAATCTACAGTTTTATTCCGATCTTCAGGAAATTTTGCATACTTGACCTTCAAAGCATGAGGAAGGTCACTGTCTACCTCAGATTTCGAAAAAATAATAATTATTGATAAAAAATTAATATTCATGGTTACGAAAAGGCATATTAATGAGAAATATCTCATGACCAACAATGGTATCAACAATACTTATCAACAATGGTATCAACACCTAATTCACAAACACTCTGCACGGACCAACAATATATATCTCATGACCAACAATGAAATGCATAGTTTGTGCAATATAGATAAGGTTCAGTTTGTAACAATGCATAGAATTCCTGTTATTCAGGCTTTTCTTAGAATTGAGAGTTCTTAGTAGCCTACTAAACAATTTCTTGAAAAGCTTTAGAAATGATCAGTAATAGGAGATAAAGGAGAATTAGCAGACTATTGAGAAAGAGTGGAAAGACGACAGAGGAAACGGTCCTTTAGCTCCGTGCTGTATTGAGCAAATGGTAAGCATGATAATAGAAGATTCGGCGACCACTAGACTACACAAAGAGATGAATGGCCAAGTTTTGCTTCAAGACATCGAGAGAAGAGTGGAAATTGCAACAACATCAAGTGTATATCTAAAGTTAGATTACGGAACTGAGAAATTATTTAGGCTAGCAGTGAAAGAAAAACTTGGGTATAAAGTATCCAGTGATGTTCACCGGTGGTGAAGATGGATATCAATTTAATCTGAGGCAAGTCAAAAAGAGGTTAAATAAGGTTCCGGTATGTCATCAAGAATTTCTGTTTTTCGGAATTTTCTTACAATGGATAGTCCCTTTGCTCTCTGTTGTATTGATTGAGTTATTATTTAACCAATTGGGAATTATAATTTAATTTTTTGAGATTATTCTCTTTACCTACATGTGTAATTATCCCGGGCTTCCCGGGTACCTCTGCTAGTCTATATATATAAAGAAGGATGTTTGTTTGTGGGTTTGTTTTTTATACAAATCTACAGTTTTATTCCGATCTTCATAAAACTTCGCATACAAGACCTTCAAAGCATGAGGAAGGTCACTGTCTACCTCAGATTTCGAAAAAATAAAAATTATTGATAAAAAATCGATATTCACGGTTATGGCAGGGCATATTAATGAGAAATATCTCATGACCAATAGGCAAAGTTTGTGCAACAATACGCCCATCGTGTTCGCATCAACAATGGTATCAACGCGCAATTCACCAATAACAATGAGCACAGAATGATGATGCAATGTTAAAGCAATCTTTCCAAGAATTATAACAATGAACATAAAATGATGATCCAATAAGGATAAGTTTCAATTTATAACAATGCATAGAATTCCTGATATTCAGGCTTTTCTTAGAAAAGAGAGTTCTTACGCATCATTGTGAGCCTTTAAAAACTTTTTTTTCGAATTTTCATTAAGAATTTTTACTGTATTAATTCTAAGCATTTTCATGTGTTTATTTTTAAGATATTGCAAAATTTAATTTAATTTTTTGAGATTGTTCTGTTTACCTGCAAGTGTAATTATCCCGGGAAACGCCGGGTACCTTTGCTAGTCTTTCTATATATATAAAGAAGGATGTTTGCTTGTTTGTTTGTGGGTTTGTTTGTGGATTTGTTTGTATCTTATGCAAATACACAATTTTATTCCGATCTTGATAAAATTTCACATACATGACCTTCAAAGCATGAGGAAGGTCACTGTCTACCTCAGATTTCGAAAAAATAATAATTATTGATAAAAAATTGATATTCACGGTTATGGCAGGGCATATAAATGAGAAATATCTCATGACCAACAATGCAAGACAAAGTTTTTGCAACAATGGTATCAACACGCAATTCACAAACACTCTGCACGGACCAACAATATATATCTCATGACCAACAATGCAAATAAAAGTTTGTGCAAAAATACGTATCAAAAATGGTTTCAACACGCAATTCACAACACTCTGCACGGACTAACCAATATATATCTCATGACCAACAATGCAAGGCAAATTTTGTGCAACAATATGCCCGTCGTGTACGCATCAACAATGGTGTCAATGCGCAATTCACCGATAACAATGAGCACAAAATTATTCAAAGAATTATAACAATGAACATAAAATGATGATGCAATGACAGAACATTCGTTTCCAAGAATTATTAATAATGAACAGTGAACGGATATTTATTTAGAGAAGGACGAGACACAAGAACCCTGGAATACAATAAATAATAGTTATTAATTAAAAATACAAATTAAATAAAAAATAAGATATAATAAACAAAAATAATTAATCAAAATAAAAATAAAAAGCTGACGTTTCGGAGAGAGACTATCCTTTATCAAAGCAAAAAAGGATAATTCTCTAAAAGCAAATAGAATATTAGAGAATTATCTTGAAGTTATGAAAGTTGTACTCGACAATCGACAATCGATCAGTGTAGTGAAAAAGTAGTACGAGTGGTCCAGGAGCCTTTAGCTCACTTTACATGCTCGCCCAAAAAGTAAACCAAATGAGGTACACTGAAGTAGGAAAGAGCCTGATGAACCTCTTTAAGTCATCCAGAAAAGAGTCCCTTCATGGTAGGGACGAGAATCGGATTGTGGATGGACGAATAGCGAGTACGAAAAACTAGGATCTAGCAGATCCAGTAGTTGGGGAACTCGACCTTGTTAATGTTCTCGAAATTGACATCCAATATATGACGGGTCTTCGAAACCTGAGGGAACCCCTGATTGTGAGTGAGTGGTCCAGGATACCAGCAACCAGGGTATTTTCATGATGTTCCATCTTGGGCAGCATGTTCCTGAGAAGTGTTTGAACATACGAACCAATGTGGGTCATCCCCAGATCTTCATAGATAGAGAGATTGTTGGCAACTCTTCTGTCTAGTTGAGCAATGGACCGGAGGGTAACATTTTGGAAGGTCTGAAGATCTTTCCATCTCGATTTGCAAATGGAAGCCCAAGCAGGCATACCGTGAAGTAAAATGGCAAGAGTTTGTTGTCCACTCTGAGAGCGCTGTTTCGCCCCAGTAGCGCGATGAGACTAAACTTCGCTTTCTTAGCCTTGTTAAGCGAATATTGGACATGGTCGTTCCATTTGAGCTTGGAATCAATCACAACTCCGAGGTACTTATAATTTTTAACCCACTCAAGCTTCCTACCATGTAGGATGAGGGGCCTTGGAGGGTTTTTGCGTTTGCGTGTCATGAATATGGCTTTACACTTGTTAACATTTAGAGAACCAGCTCTCACATTGGTGTAAAGCTTTTTGCAGACGGCTGATGACGTGGACTGGATTACGTGCCCAGGTCATGATAGACCCGTCGTCAGAAAACAAGTAAAGATTGCACTTTGTAAACTTAGGAAAGTCGTGGATAAAAAATTGAACAAGGCAGGCCCCAAGACAGAGCCTTGGGGAACACTAGCATTAACATCAGAAGGGTCAGAAAAGGAATCACCAACCTTAATACGGAAGTTCCTGTTTGTCAGAAAGGAGCGAACCAAGGCAATCAGGTCATCAGGGAAGCCCCAAGTAATCATTTTATCATGCCAGACTTGATCAAAGGCCTTTTGAACGTCAAGAAAGATGATACCACCAAACATAGAAAGATTGAGAGGACCGTTCAAATCAGCAACAAGCCTCCATACCTGGAGCTGACAGGAGTGAGCTGTGCGGAAGCCGAATTGCTCTTCACGAATAAGGTTGTTTGTCTCGCAGAAGTCGTTGATCCTCTTGAGAATAGTTCGCTCAGGGACCTTGGAGAGCACTGGCAGTAAGCTAATGGGCCTGTAGCTGATGGGAAGAGCAGGATCAAGTCCCGGCTTGGGAATAGTGAGGATGATTGAGTCCTTCCAGGCACTAGGGAAGCGACCGTTTAGCCAGCAGTTATTCATGATCCTGGTAATAATGCAAACAACATTAAGAGGCAAATTCTTCAGAGCACTGTTGGTGATGGTGTCGATGCCGGCTGCTTTTTTGTTTTTCAGGTGCTTAATGGTGTTCAAAATCTCAGAGGTGCCAATGATATTAAGATGAGTAAGAGCGCGTTGAGAGAATCCAAACTTGTCACATACTTCTTTGACTTCACCAGTAATATTAACCAGACAGTCCTCCTTGGGCGTATTGAATTGACTTTCAATGAGTCAGCGATGAGTTGAGCCTTGTCCTGGTCACTGCTAACAAAATCGCCGCTTTCTGTAAGTAGAGGAGGTAGTTCAATGGCCCTGTTGCTTTTATGGGTCCTGACAGTATTCCAAAGAGAATTGTCTTGGACGGACAGACTCTTGATCTTGTCATTCCACCTTTGATTCCGTAAGTCTGGATCTGCTCGCTGACCTTCCGCGATAGCCTGTTGTATTTCGTCTTGAAATGCGGGAGCCTGGTACGTTGCCACAGTCTTCTGTAAGTATTTTTTTCCTGAATAGTCTGCCTGATGCGGGGAGGAAGCTCAAGATGGTGTGGCCGCTTGTAATCAACTGGAGAAGCACTAGCATCGGAAGCCATGAGAATGGTGCGAGTGATATTTTTGACATTTTCGTCGATGTCATTGCTGCTGTCTGGATCCTGATATGGAATGCTACTATCTTTTAAAAGTTCCCTAAAAAATTTCCAGTCCGGCTTGTAACGAAGATTTACCCTCAGATCGATATTTATCGCCTCGAAATTTAAAGCAACAGGGAGGTGGTCAGATGACAAGGCATTCACTGTGTATATGTTGTATGGTTTGAAAAACCCCTTGAGGACAGCTATGTCAAGCACATCACTGACAGGTGAGTGATCACAGTAGTATGTATCTTCAAGGGGACCGACGATGGAAGTGTCCATCTGATCTAACATGTATCTATAGAGTACTGAGCCGCTCTGATTTGTGCATCTAGAATTCCAGTGAGGGTGCTTCGCATTTAAATCACCTGCCATAACAACTGGAATGGGTCCGGACAAAAGCTCATCGACGTCGCGAGGGTCGAGTTTGTGCCCTGGAGAGTTATATACGGAAGTAAACTTGACCTCACCAACGTCAACATCTTTAAGGATAATGGATGTTGCTTCCATTTTCACTAAATCTGGAGTGACCATCTTAATGTGATCAATGCCTTTTCTGATAACAATAGCTGCCCCTCCAGAGCCTGGATCAGTAGCTTTTTAAGGGGTCCTATCTTTTCTGTATATACGAGGGTGGGCTGAAAAGTAATGCCTCCATGGCTGTAACTTTT